>AWUE01020796.1:0-57869 GCA_001974825.2 Corchorus olitorius | reverse complement strand
GTAGATATACTAATCAAATAAATATATTTAAAAGCCTTCGAAGAAGTGTTTAATTTCTGTATTAATATTGTCTATACATGTAGGCAAGAGGCCATTAACTTACACATATATATATTTTTTGGTCATTGACTTAAACAATTTTAAACTTGCATATACCATCACGGCATCACCTTCATAAATTCAGAACATATCAGTATTCAAGCCTGCATTCCACTACCCAATGCATGACTCTCGTGGTGTTAGCTAAAGAAAATGTAATCTAATTTCCAAAAAAAAAAATAAAAAAAAAAATTATGTGATTTAAAGATAAATTTTTAAAAATAAAATAAAGTCGAAAATAAAGGAGAGTCGAATAATCCTGATTCCCGAATCTATTTGAATACCCTTTTGATGACTTGCAATATAGACTACTATTATTTTTTTATTTAATAATTAAATTTCTTCTTACATTAAAAAATTAATTCTTCTCCTAATTTTTGGGCAATGTCAAAGATTCAACTCAAGGCACCAACATATGAGAAAAATGACTGCTCCATCTCTCTCCCATGACGGTCTTAATGCGGCTATTGGCAGCCAAGAAGATAAAGACTTCTCAAATATAAAGTCAAATATATATATTTGGTAGTTGTTGATCTATATGTACGACCCAAGTACTTTGGTTTTCATGTGATTTTATTTTCTTGTTCGAAAAAAAAAACTGTTATTTTATACCTATTCACATGCGTAATACAATCAAATAATTCATCTCAATTTTTGCTATGCATTTTAATTTAATCAAATCAATTAAAAATATTACCTAAAAAAATCAATTAAAAATATAAGTTTGGCGAATTAATCATAGTTTCTCTTTTAATTTAACCTGGCTAATTGCTCAAATAAGGGTCTAACATTTGTCAAAATGCTCAAATAAGGGCCCGATCTTTTAATTTGACCAAATAAGGGCCTAATATTATTGAAAATGCTCAAATAAGGATCCGATCTTTTAATTTGGCCAAATAAGGGCCTAACGTTTGCCAAAATGCTCAAATAAGAGCCTGACATCAATTTGGATGACACGTGAAAATTTTCGATGCCAGGCCCTTATTTGAGAATTTTGGCAAACGTTAGGCCCTTATTTGGCCAAATTAAAAGATCGGGCCCTTTTTTGAGCATTTTGGAAAACGTTAGGCTCTTATTTGAGCAATCAGCCATTTAACCTTTGATTTTTAGAAAATAGTAAAAAAATTGAAATGTTTGAATAATTTGAGAAATAATAGACTGAATTCTATGAATGCATGTCACTTTTACTTACTAAAAAGGAATGAACAATGAATGTTGAAAACCAGTAGGATGTTGATGTAGTTCTGTTGTCTTTTTTAGAAAATTGGCTGCCACATATTAACTTAACCACATTCTTTAATAATTATAATTAGATGAAGTAAACCAAGGAGTCTTTTTTGTTTCTTTCTCCCAAACAAGTAAGTACAAGAGATTATATTTGCTTTGGCTTTGCTAAGATAGTTAACCATTTAAATATTATAAGTATTTTCTGCTGTCTCCATATAGCACTATTAATATTTATATAGATAATTGATGATGGCTTTGAACAAAAATAATAACAAAAAATGAAATAGATGATGACATATAGATTTTGCTTATTTCATGAAATTGACATACTCAAATCTCATTTCCTTTGCATATTTATGCAACATTATAAAATTTTGAGTATCTTGACCTTTAGCCATCAACAAGATCGATCAAAATATATACACACACACTAAAGATTAAAAAAATATAAGGAGACCCAACTCTTTAAATTAATCTATACAAGACACTGAGCACTCACTACGTGAGTAGTTTTTAGCAGTTTTCTTTTAAATGATATAAACAAAATTTAAATACTTATATTTATCCTCTAATGGGTAGTTTTATTTATAATGGGTAGTTTTTATTTTGTTTTGAATTTTTAAAAATTGAGTTTGTGTCCGAGTCAACTCGTAACACAAACTCAGGACTTGGCTTTATAATTAGTATAGATATATATGATCCTAAAAAGATATCCAAAGCATATGCACTTGAGTAGTTTTGAAGAATTTCTTTGTAGATATATATATATATCTTTAAGATTACAAAAAATATGGCTTAATGAGCAAAAAGGCCCCTGAACTTACACCGAACCGTCAAATAAGCCCCTGAACTTTTATTTCGGCCAAATAAACCCTTGAACTCTTAAAAAAGCCAAATAAGCCCTGTTGCCTAGGCTAAATGCTCAAACAAGGATTAAACGTTTTAAGATTTTCTCAAATAAGGATCAAAATACACAATTTCAACAAATTAGAAAACATACTTAATACTTTTTACAAATTGGATACAATATAAGTTAATACTAGTGTGTGAGATATATATAAACTGAAAAGCACACGATAATTTTATATCATATTACGTTTAATGAATTTATTTTAATTAATATGGTTTGATTTTTAACTAACATGATAATATCATTTTTATCAAATTTAACGTGTATGCATGGGAAGCATTGGTTTTCATTTAAAAGGATTCCCTAATTTGTAAAAATTTGCTAAATATGTGTTCTAATTTGTTGGAATTGTGTATTTTGATCCTTGTTTGACAAAATCTTAAAACGTTTAGTCCTTATTTAAGCATTTAGCCTTGGGAATGGGGCTTATTTGGCTTTTTTTAAGAGTTCAGGGGCTTATTTGGCCGAAATAAAAGTTCAGAGGCTTATTTAACGGTTCGGTGTAAGTTCAAGGGCCTTTTTGCTCATTAAACCCAAAAAATATGTAGAATTTTCTTATGAAATTGTAACTTTTTTCATGTAAATTCTTTTGTTGGTGAAGAACTCGAAAAACATGACTTCGGCAGTTTTACATCGGTCTGGACCTAATTTGTCACCCAACGTTGAAAATTAAGTAATTAATAACAAAATTCATATTTTAGTAATTAATTAGCTTTGGTTTTCCTATTCCTCCATGAAAAAAAGTCTAAACAAAAAAAATGCACGTACCACATTCAATTGCCCATTGCCACCGTCGTCTTTGGCTGACAGTTTGCCACTTTTTTATTTTGATAAATAATATAGCGATGGAAAATGGAAATTTGCTGCAAAAAATTAGAAGATTCATTGAAAAAAAAAGGAAGAAAACAACAATTTTTATAAATTGAATTGAATCTTAGGATTTGAATATGTTTTCTTGAAAAGTTCATTTGTCGTCTTTTAAAAGCTTTCCAAACTTTGTATAATATATAGTTTTTATTAAATCAAAAACCTTATTCATAATCTTCTGCAATTTATCACTATCTCATATTCAATGCACTGGTCTTTCCCAAATACAAATTGATATATGGAAAAGAAAATTATCTACTTTTTTTTTTTTCACTTGCTTTCCCATTAATCTTTTGAACTTTGAATTCTTTAGTTCAAGCAAGATTCCTTTTTCTCTTTTGTATCAGCCAAGTACAAAATTTGTGGCCCTCGCTAAGTTTTTTTTCTTTCTTCTTAGTTGTCGCTATTAAAGAGAGTTAATGCATGGCATGGCCCCTTGCTTTCGCAACTCTTGCACACCCAACTTTTCTAATTATTATATTTTCCATATTATCATCATCTACAACTTGTTAAATGATTATGTAATTTATATATTTAACTATTCTTTCACTTTAATCATGTTACATATAATTTTACAAGGTATATTTACATTTAACATTTTCCTATACTAATGTTTTTTAAATTTTATAAGTGAGGCTATATTTGCATCAACTTTCGTGATTTATTTTTTTATTTATAAATTTTAAAAAATTATGATACCTTAAGTTAGTTTTTTACAAGTCACCCGATATCCAACAACTAAAATCAAATTTTATCTTTTTTTTTTTTTCTAAAAAAATTACAACTAATTTGAAATTAAATCACATCAAACCCTAAATAAGAGTATCATTCTTTTAATTTTAGTTTCATATAAAAAAGATTTCAATACAATACCTTTGCTTAAGTGACCTCAAACTACTTTTACTTGAGTTTTTTTTTTTTTTTTTTTTAAATCTTGGAAGAAATAAAACTAATAAACCTCTAAGATAAACAACACCTCTATTATCCGTCTGCAAAACCTCTGTCACATCTAGTATTGTACTGGTGGTTATCTCAACACAACATAATCGTCCTCGAGTGAACAACCCATCCTAGATAACTTATCAGTATTGAAATTAATTTTTCTCAAGATGACAATAGCACTCCCACTCCCTTTTCCTTTTTAAAATATCTTGAGTGTTAGTTATATCTAAAATTAATTTATGGTTTTGTGATTCATCGCTTCACTAGAAATTCCTTTTCATATAATTAGTGGCTATTTATCGTATATAAGTGCTTTTCACAATTGTTGAATTTGTTCACGGTTCACAAATCACAATCAAAGCCATAGTCAATTATAAGGTACATCCATATGTCCTCTCACCTTTTGAAATAATATTCTTGATTTGCGACTGTGAAGTCACCAACATATTCATCATACAAATTTTGTATTTTTTTTTTTCATTTTATAATTTATGTTATATAATTCCCATATATGCAAAAGTTAATTAAAACCATGAAACTCCATATATATACAAATTTTATGCTCTTGCCCATTGCATAAACCTTAGAGTCACACTCCGATTCCTAAAGTCGATTAGAAAAGCCACAATCCCATAAAAGTTTTTTTTTAAATTTTTTTAATGGAAATTCCAATTTGGCGAGTTTTTCCATTTTCCTTTTTTTACCCCTATTTTATGATTCTTAATTATTAATAATGCAAGGGGTCCATCAAGTCAATTCACCAAAAAATGCTAAACAAAATTAATGTAATAATGTATAAAACATTAACCATATAAAGACAATTGAACTTATAGAACATTTTTAAGGCATAACAAAGATAAGTTAATGGTGAATTAGGATTAGCCAAGAAGGTTATATCCCACCCAATAAATAGAATTTAAATATGTTAGGCAAAGTTAGATCATCTCACGGGTCAAATTTTATTAGGCTTATTTCGTTTGGTTTTTTAATTTAGTATCTTAATGGAGTGATTAAAATATTACAGTTTTCTTTAATACTTAAAGTTGTTAGGAATCGAAACTTAATTAGTGGAATTACGAGTACAATACCCTACCATCGGACCAAATATGTGACAGAAACATTTCAATTTTCCTAGCAATGGAAAATTTCCCTATAAATGGAAAATATTCTCCAAAATATGAAAACAGTAACCAATTGAACAAAATTTAGAAAAGAGGAAAAATAGAGAAGAATTTACAAGTAGATAAAAAAAACAAAATTAGTTTGTTTTTTCTTTGGCGCCTTTGAAAAGAAAAAGAGAAATTAAAGAAAAATAAAGTCTCTGTTCCTTAGTTGACACGTTTTTTTGTAATATTTTTAACTGCCTCTCTCCAAATCCAACTCACTATTTCTCTTCTCTCTCTAGAACCCACAAAAAAGAAAAAAAAAAAAGAACACACTCTATATTTTACAACTCTCTCTGCCTCTCTTCTCTTTTACACTCTCCTTTTCGATATCTTAAAGTCCTTTTCTTCAAATTCTTTTGGAGTTTAGGGTTTCGGTCTCACTGCCCATTTTCAGAGCTCGTTTTGCTCAGTGTGACAAAAAGGAGAAGCTGTTGTATGGATCCGGAAGCCGGGTCTGTGACCCGGGAGTCTCGACTGGTACTTTTTTTTTTCTTGCTTTCAAATTTTTTAGAATTTTGGTGTTTGTATCTGTTGATTTGCTTAACTGGGTAATTTCGTTACCCTTTTTTGGTTTTTTTTTCTTAGTTGTTTTTGTAGTTTTCTTGGTTGTCAGTTCTGGATTCTGTTTGTTTGCTGAGAAAATGTTTTAAGGAAAGCAAATGAAATTTGACTTATTAATGCTGATATATACTTTTCTTTTGGGTTTATCTAAAATGAAGTAAATGTGATAACTTGGATTGATTTTACGTTGCGTTTTAAATTTAATTTTCCATTTTAAAGTTCATTATTAATTAATGTAGTTTTTCCTTATGTCATTCGATTTTTTAATGAATTTGGTTTGGCTTGCCGGTTTGTTCAATTAGTTTGCTGCAAGCTGTTTATATACTAATGTTTTACACATATCATTTATTTGGAAATCTTGAAGTTCTAAAAGTTAAAATTTTAAAACCTTTTGTCCTGCACGTGACTTATTGAACGTGCTTGTTTTCTTCCTAATTTTCCATTTGTTGAAGATATTTAGAAAGCATAGCATCGGATTTCTGTGTATTTTATCATGTGCAAGAAAGAGTTTGATAGCGAATAAGGAAATTCTAACATTTTTGGTGTGTGCTTCTAATGCAGAAATTTTATAGGACTACTTTATGTCTTGCGTATCAGAGTTTTGGTGTTGTATATGGTGACCTGAGCACTTCGCCAATCTATGTTTATAAAAGCACATTTTCTGGGAGGTTGAGCCTTCATGAGGAAGATGATGAAATTCTTGGGGTATTGTCTTTGGTTTTCTGGACTTTGACTCTAATCCCTCTATGCAAGTACATTATATTTGTCTTAGGGGCAGATGATAATGGTGAAGGTGCTTTCAAAGACCTGCATATTTATCACCTTGTTTATTGAGAGAAATATATCTGCACTTTGTACCGATTTCCTGAAGGAAGCCTCATTCCTGCAGGTGGAACCTTTGCTCTATATTCATTGCTTTGCCGGCGTGCAAAGCTGGGTCTTTTAAGTTCTTCTGATGGGCCTGATGATGACATATCTGCTCACAACTCTAGACTACCCAGGAAGGACACTGTAGCTAGTTCTATTTTAAAAGAGTTCTTTGATAAATATCATAGTTCTCGGGTTGTGTTACTTTTACTTGTGCTCCTGGGGACTAGCATGGTTATTGGTGATGGTATCCTAACTCCATCGATGTCTGGTATTATATTTCTCCTTGGATGACTTGGAATTAGATTACCTTCATTCTATTCAGATGGAAAAATCTGGATCATCCACTAAATATTTTTTCTCCTTTATCATCTCCTCCTGCATTCGCTAATGAGTTGCATTTTTTATGCAGTTCTTTCTGCAGTTAATGGCATCAAAATTAAAGCTACCGGCCTTCATGAGAGTAAGTCAAACTAGCATTTTCCATCTCCCTTTAGAGTGTAGAATTTCTTTTCACTGCTTCAGGGTCGCTCAAGTTGCTCCAAAATAACAGAGATATCCTTAAGCAAAACCACCTGCATTCTTCCAGTTGCTAGTTGGAAATTTGCTGGAAACCTATTTACATATTACATCAGGACAGGAGTTTCCATAACTCCCTTTTGGATGGAGCTAGTATAATTAAGTAACTTAAGTTTCATCTTTGATCAATATTGCTGATGCACATTCTTAATAATGTTCTCTTGCAGACTATACTGTGTTTATTTCATGTGTGATTTTGGTGGGACTTTTTACACTTCAGCACTATGGGACTCGTAGGGTTGGATTTCTTTTTGCTCCTATTTTGTTAGCATGGCTCTTTTGCATTAGTGCCATTGGAATTTACAACATAATACATTGGAATCCACGTGTACTCAGTGCTCTGTCACCGTATTATGTGTATAACTTTTTCAAAAAGACTGGAAAAGATGGATGGAGTTCTCTTGGAGGCATTTTTCTTTGTATTACAGGTTTGTAAGTTACCATTCTTGCTACACCTGTTCATATAAGATAACTTTGATTAGAATAATGAGTTTCACTCTTTCAAGCTTTCAGGTGCAGAGGCCATGTTTGCAGATCTCGGTCATTTTTCTCCGCTTTCGATTCGGGCAAGTTCCTTGCTGTGCTTGTTCTAAGTATGAATAGTTTGGAAATGTATGAGAACCAGAAAATCATGCTATCATCTGTTGTTATCTATTTTCTTGTTTCGCAAATAGTTAAATGTCTTTGTGAATGTTTCTTATCTTTCTTTGTTTCCTATCTTTGTTTGTTAGGTGGTTTGTGTATACATTTTCACTTGTTTCCTATCTGAAAGCTTGGCTGTAATCTGCTCTCATGATTTTTATTAACATATGTTTCTGATGGACAGATTGCATTTACTGTTGTCGTCTACCCTTGCTTAATTTTGGCGTATATGGGTGAGGCTGCCTATCTCTCTAAGCACAGAGAGGACCTTCAGAGAAGCTTCTATAAATCAATACCTGGTATATTAGATGAACAAGTTTTCTAATTTATTAGAGAGTGCTCCATGCTATTGCTCTGTGAGGCGGTTTGTGCCTCTGTGTATGGTCACAACAGAACACTGCATAAACCATATAGATTAGTAAACGCATGAGTATAAAGGTTTATGGTAAGGGTACATGTTTTATTCTGGAGTTCTGCTGAGTGAAAAAAAAGTCTAGACTGTATTTTAAATAATGCTTCATTTAATGCTTAATGATACTATCGCTTTTCAATTATTTTTGCTGGAATAGAAGAGTGTCAATATCCTAGTAACTAGTAAGGCTGAACATAAGAGGTGCCTTTTCAATTACTATCAGATAATAATACACGGTGTTTGGGTCATAATCTCATATCATAATTCCCCCCTTACCCTATGCAGAGGTTGTATTCTGGCCAGTGTTTATCATTGCAACCCTTGCAACAGTTGTTGGGAGTCAAGCGATTATTTCTGCTACTTTCTCCATAATCAGCCAGTGTAGGGCTTTGAAGTGCTTCCCACGTGTCAAGGTGATACACACATCAAACCACATACATGGGCAGATCTACATACCAGAGGTGAATTGGATCTTGATGGTTCTCTGTCTTGCTGTAGTGGCTGGCTATAGAGATACGGACATGATAGGCAATGCATATGGTAAGATCTTGAGTGCTCTCTCTCTTACTCCTCTTCTCCCTGTAACTTAATGACTCTCAACTTTGACTTGTTGCTATTCTTGTCTTAGGTCTTGCAGTGATTACTGTAATGTTGGTTACTACCATCTTGATGTTTCTCATTATTGTTATGGTTTGGAAGAGGCACATATTGGGAGCTCTTGCTTTTGTCATTGTTTTTGGATCTCTGGAGTCATTTTACTTCTCTGCTTGCATTGCAAAAGTTCATAAAGGCGGTTGGCTCCCTCTAAGTTTTTCCCTAATTGTTCTGTCTACAATGTGCATATGGCACTACGGGACAATAAAGAAACATGCTTATGAGTCGCACAACAAGGTTTGCTTGGACATGCTTCTGAGCCTGGGCCCTAACCTTGGGATCAACCGTGTTCCTGGAATTGGCCTAATCTACTCCAATGTGGCTACAGGGGTCCCTCCAATGTTTTCCCACTTTGTCACCAACTTTCCTGCCTTTCATCGTGTCCTTATATTTGTTACTATTCAATCTCTCACAGTTCCAAAAGTTCCACCCAATCAGCAATTTGTTATCAGTCGAATTGGCCCACCAGAGTTCCGTCTCTTCCAATGTGTTGTTAGATATGGTTACAAGGATGAAAGGAAGGATAGTCATGATTTTGAGAGTCGTCTTATTGAAACTGTGGCAGAGTTCTTACAGAGTGGCAATGATGATAGTGAAGTTCGAGCATCTCTTATGGAATTCACCCTGAATCGACCAAGTTCAACAGAGAATGCTGCTGCTTTGAGGCTTGAAAATGGAGTTAGTGCCGGATCTAGCAAGAAAACAGTTAGATTTCGTGGTGTGGGGTGCAGTAAGGAATTGGAGGATCTAACAGAGGCAAAGGAATCTGGTCTGGCATATATGATGGGTAGCACTTGCGTATTGGCGACTGAAACATCTTCGTATTTCAAGAAGTTTGTCATAAACATCGTTTACGGGTTCTTAAGACAGAACTGTAGGCGTCCAGCCACATCGCTTGGTGTCCCACACACCTCTCTGATTGAAGTAGGGATGGTTTATCGTGTGTAAAAATCATGGCACCAAGGTTGGTAATCGCTGGGTCGGAGTGTACACCACTTCGAATTGAAATGGGAAGGATCTGCAGATGAGGGAGCGAATATGGCGAAGACTAGTGCAAGCTGCAAATAACTAGTGTAATCTAACTGCCTATTTTTTCTTAACACTTTTGTAATTAAGGCATGTAATTAGGTTTTAAACTTTTCTTACAAGTGTAATACAGGTTTTCTTAGGTTTGGAGGTTTTACAGAGTTAGCCTTCTAGCTCTAGGTATACACAAATATGTAATCAAATTTTCTTTTTATAATGTCATCAAATCTCTCTGTGACTGTTCCATTTTAGAAGTGGGAACATACAGAGCAGTCTTCCATAGCCCATATCTCTGTAACATCTCTTCTTTTGCAGCTCTAAGAATTATAATTTCTCACAACTTGCACTTCAATTTTGAGGATTGAAAACATCATCAAAATTTAGCTAAAGCAACATCAAAAGTTCAAAAAGCTAAAGTATGCACCAGAAAGTAGATTTATAAAGCTGGTATATAAATCTTATTGATTTATATATTTCAACCAATAATATACACACAGTACAATATATTTCAATTTCACACAGTATAAAAGCAAACAAAAACACACAATACAATCAAACCTTTTCTCTACACAAAAAGAACAGAAACTGGGAACAAAAATTTTGTTTCTAAAGGAACCCAGACATTAGAAAATCCATTCTTAGTGTAATAGCTCTATCAAACATTGGCTGAGTTGTCAGGCTTGCTGTGTGGAGGAGATGGGAAGGAGGTTGTTGCACCTACGCCGGGCGGTGGAGCTGGTACCCCATAAATCTGAGGGTTGTTACGGAAATCTTGTCTCCCTTTGTATCTTCCCAAGAAGTAACATCCGGCACCAAGTAATATGCAGAAGAGAATTAGTGGCAAAGAGATGACTACAACCATCCCCATCTTCTTCAACTCCAAAATATATTCTCAAGACCCAAGAAAAACTGATCCGAGAAGGCTTTCACTGTGTTTTGTGTCTTGTCTGAAAGAGAAGAGAAGGGAAGAGAATATTTATAAGAGGATTTGGCTTCTGAAAATGATCTGGAGGTTTCAGATTCTGTCTGGAAGAAAGTGGAGATGGGGTTTTTTAAACAAGTCTCTGCTAACGGTATTCTTAACGTTCAAGCCTCCCCAACGGCTAATTTTTTATGAAGTGGGCCAGAAGTCCAATGCAGCTTTTGGAATTTTCCAGTGGAGAAAGTGTTACTATGATGAGTTGGGCCTTTGCCTGCCAAATCACAAATTCTTATTCTCTCTCCTTTACAAGAAAGATGTCATACTCATACATACATATTACAACTCCCTTCAAAAATGAACTAAAACTCAGTTCATCATCCTCAGATTCTTCTTTTCTTTTTTCTTCTCTCAAAATTAAACTCTGCTAATGAATGTAGGCTAAATAGAAGAAAGATAATAGAATCCAACACGATGAACTTTCTTTCATGTAATGATGAGGGGAAACAGCCATATATCGAAGAAAAGCATTCACCCACTCTCAAATTCCTATAAGGGCAACAGAGATATACAAACAACATAATTTATTGACACAACAAACCTAAACTAAAACAAAAGCAGTTGCAATTGGGCATCCTGAGCCACTAATGTTAACATCCTGAGCAGTATTTCATTACAGATTTAGAGCAAGTGTTGATTCAGAAGGGCTTTTCATACTCCTGTGCTGGTTGTTGCTCCCAGGCTGGCAGAAAGCCTGCAAGAAATCATCAAGGGCTTCTTAGGGTGGAAAAAATGGTTTTTCAAAAATAATAATAATAGATGAATAAAATTATTCATAGCAGAACAACTATCTAACCAAAACTTTAACTTGTTTTTAATTTTATTGGTATCTCTTTTAATAAATGCCATTTGATTTTCTTTGAAATGTGTTCTCCAGGAATCAGGATGATGTTAATTTGGTGCATATACCAATTTTTTCCCTTGGGCCAAATGCAACATTCAAGATTGAGGCAGTGAAAAGAGGAAACTAAAATTAAAAGCCATTTCTCTGAATTCTTTCAAAATGCCCTTGCAATTTCATAGTATCATTTTTGGTACATTGCTAATTCATATCTTTCCTTTAGCTGCATAAATGATGTTCTGCAAAGATTAGTTTGATGCATGGAATGCATTATATTAATTACCATTCCAGACAAACAAAACATCAGACTGATCAACTACCGACTAGAACTACAAGAAAGCAAACCATGAAATCAAACAGGAGGCATACTTAACGGTATCTCTCCAAGGGACATATATATTGAGTCGTCATCCCCAAGAGCACCCTGAAACAAATAATAAAATGCAAAAAGTTACTCATCATGCCAAAAAACAAAGCCTACCTTATTCAACTGAAATACACCTCTATACCTACTAAAAGATAATAATAGACACCACAAGACATTGTTTTAAATTAACCTTTAGAAATATTGAATTTTTTTCATCAATGTTAAAATCAATGCGTATCGTGATTTCAGGGTGTATCAACCTAAAGTCTTATGCACAGAATGGGTATCCTACTCACAGCAATTAGTGTTGTACCTCTCCATTATGCAGGCCCATCTCATTCTGCAGAGGATTGATGTCCTGGGTCTGCAGAGGGCTAATGTTTTCATTTTGCAGAGGATGAGGATTGATACCCTCAGTAGGACAATTGGAAAAATTTCTGAGGAATTCTGAGATCATAAGCCCATCATATTGATCGGGAACATCGGTCATATCACCATTCATGTTCGCGAACATTTGTTCACTCCTGCACAAAAAACAAGTCAAGTTCAAGATGAGGGCAGGGCCTAGAGGAATTAACTGCACAAGGCACTTTGCATTCAGTACAAAGGGAGAAACAAACAAAAACCAAGTTGTGAAGAATATCTCATCAATACTTGTACAAGGAGAAGCAAAGATGAACAGAATGATGAATTCAGCATTCTGACAAAGAACTTACTTTCTCTCCAAATTATCAACAGCCTTGTCCTCTTGGTTAGAATCATTCTCCAGATCAATTACTTCAATCTCTTTACAGTCAGAAGTATGCCTATTGCCTCCACCAGAACTGTTGGAATTACTCATTGACAAATCTATATCAATTGTTGTTGCTTCATTTTTGGTTTCTGAAGCAGTAGAGTACATAATAAGTGGATCGTTATGATGATTTTCATTTATATCAGAAGCTTCCATCAGATTAAGGTCACAGATCTTGAATGCATTTGGAAAAAGTTGCTTTTCTTGTGCATAATTGACACTTGATTCACCATCTCCATCAGGAAATAGTGAATTAGTAACCAAGCTATCTTGAATCTCTTGACCAACAGTCAGACCAACTTTTTCAGAAGCTGAATCGGTCCCTTCTACTGTGCTTCCTTTCCGGTCACCAAAATCAGAAAAGGGCAAAAATTCAGCCTTGGCGGGCTGAAGCCATTCTCTTGGTTTTTTGGCTCCTCCTCGTAAATCACTCTCCAAACCTCGTTTTTCGCCTCTCTCTTTAACTGCACATTCCACAGCCACGGAGTTTGATCTTTGGAGACCAAGCATCGTATGATCCAATTCCTGCTCACTGTTATGAAAAATGGCTCTATCAGGGAAAGACCGAGACCTAGTACATTTTCCCTGCTCAACACCATAAATGTGATCCAAGTCCCCCACACCCCCAAAAGAATGAACAGATAAGTCTTTAGAAAGTTCAGGGCATTTAGAATCATGACTTTTGTTTGATGGCATATCACCAGAGGAACTTCCCAGAGAAGTGTCTTCAACTAAGACTTGAGGATCACTAGGAGTTACAATATCAGAAACGCTTTCCTGTTCATTTACTGAAGCTGAGT
Source organism: Corchorus olitorius (assembly GCA_001974825.2). Lineage (NCBI taxonomy): Eukaryota > Viridiplantae > Streptophyta > Magnoliopsida > Malvales > Malvaceae > Corchorus > Corchorus olitorius. The sequence continues at coordinate 44,137 of AWUE01020796.1, read as the reverse complement.
CAGCCCTGAAATTCTTCAATGCCAAGGATGAACGCGTTCTGGTAGGCACCTTGGCAAAATTGCAGAGTGCTAGTAAATCTGCAGTAGTCTTGCCTGAGGGATCATTCTCTGCAGAAGACTGCTGGTAGGGCAGATCCTTCATCGTATCCTCCTTGTCAGTTTCGTTATTGTTGCTACCATCCTTCAGCACTCCAGCGTCTGAGCTAAAATTTGTTGAATCATCAGACCTCTTCAAGTGTTCACCATCAGTCTCCAACTTTAGGTCTTTCTGGGCACCAGAAGAGCTTGCCTTTGAGCCCACTTCATCTTGTAGATTGTACTTATCATCCAATTCCTTGTTGTCTAATTCATCACTTTTTGGTGCAAACTCACTTGAAACAGGCTTCTGAAATCCATTATCAACATCTTTACCAACTTGTGACTCTTCATTATGTCCAGAGGCAGTATCATCTTCAATCTCCATATCAGGAGAAGCTCTAATTCTATCTGACCATGAACCACTTCTCCCATATTCTCGACCCCAGTCGGAGCTATAACTGCGATTATAACCCTCTTTCCTTCTTCCTTTAGAAAGATTTCTAGACCCTGTCGAGTTATAATCATCAAAGTACTTCCTCCTGCCTAAACCCATATCAGAGGTGGCATTTCCCAGACGAGCAAGGGCTGATGTTCGGCCATCTGGTGGAAGGTTCAAATTTTCACCATCTTGTAACCTATAATCTTGATAATCTGCCATCTGCTTTTTCAAACTACCATTCTGCCATTTGGCAGGTAGCACACTAGGGGGCAGCAATCCCTGAGAGACCAAATATTCTGCAGCAAGGCGGCCTGCTTCCATAAATATGTCATTGCCTTTCCGTGGTGTTGGTGGATGTGGTTGAAATGATTTCGGGTGGCTCTGGCCACGCCCAAAACCACGCTTGAAGCTGCGGTACTCTGAGTTGTAAAAGCCATGGCCTCTACCTGAAGTTTCAGGGGAAATCCGGGAGGCTCCAAGTCCCATCCCCATAGAATTAGACCTATAGCCATTCCCAGGACTTCTATGCCTAGCATACATGGTTGATTGCAGGTGAGAAAGTATCTGCACAGACAATCAAGTAAATCTAATAGGGTAAGAGCTTAAAGTAAAATTGCTGCATATAAGCGAGTAAGACAAGAAGAATCAAGAAGAGTTTCCTGGGTCTTCTTGCCCTGTCGGAAAGTCTGAACGAAACGAGGACAAAAATATGACCAATCACCAAAATAATCGCAATAATATAAATAATTAAAGAGATGAAATTTGAGACCTTTTGGCAACACATCCACTATCAAAGTCTCAGAAATGATCAAATCCCATACGATAATAAAAGAGAATACTGAATAGAGGCAAGAGTAATAGATAAATGGGAAATCTTGAAGCTGAGCAAGAAATTGAGCGAGGCAACGAGAGAAATAGCACCAAAGAAATATACTTTAAGGAAGTTTCAACGTTGAAGAACAAGAGAAGAGACCCAAGCCAAGATGCATGCTTTGAACAACAACAGGTAAAGCTAAAGTAGATGAAGATGAAGATTAGGGCATACATACCTGGGAAATTGAGGCACTCTAGTCTTGAAAGAAGAAAAGAGAATCAAGCAAAGGGCCAAAGGGAATGGAACAGCCAAAGCCAATCCGATCTGCCTGTTTAGGGTGAGTCACGATACCAAGTGACCCAGAAATGAGGTGTTTTTGACTACTACTGTTTTCCACATCAAAAGGGCATCATCAGCTTCAATCTTCTCTCTACAAAAAAGCAAGTTCGTTTGTAGTTTGTACCATTAACAAGTAAGAAACATTCTTCTAAAACATGTTCTAGTTTGATTGGTGACAAAACAAATCATGAATTTCTCGTCTCAATATTATTGATTTCAATTTAGTGGTTAATTGTGGTTTGGCAAAGGTTTTGGGTTCGTCAGGTAATTAACTCTTTTCTTTCCTTTTTTCTTTTTTGCTACCAATAAACTCTTTTCAGTTCTGTGCTATCCTAAGCTCTGTTTTGTCAAACATAATATATATAGATATTAACTAAGCAAAAAGGAACAAAGGGGTGGACGTGCCGGAGTGGTTATCGGGCATGACTAGAAATCATGTGGGCTCTGCCCGCGCAGGTTCGAATCCTGCCGTTCACGTTTTTTTATATTATTGTTTCAATATGTGAACATGAAAGCGGACCAAATCTAAAGCCCAACTTTAACTGACATGCTTAAGAAGAACCGTCCATATTCCACTTGGGCCTTTTAATATACTCCCAATTCTCCAATCTTATTAACACAGTCCACTTTATTTTTCCGGCCCAAAAATAAAAGGATTTTATCATCAAGGGGTTGGATCAAGTGTAAGCGGCTTGTTCCAATTGCGTACACAGTTGCTCCTGTTGGGAGACTTACCCACCATAATCAGGCGCGACGCGGGTCGGATCCGGATTAGTCAGGGCAAAACCTTGGATACCAGATGGGATAAAAAAAATAAAAGGATTTTTTTTTTGACATCAAAAGGAATTTTAGACAAAAGATTTATTAGGCTTTTGGTTGACTTCTCATAAATTTGTACATTTTTTCCCAGATTGTAATGAATTAAGTTAAAGTCAATGCATTGAGATCAAAGAAAAGTCACTAAACTTGAGACTTTGATACATATACTTGAATAAAATAACAACAATTTGAGAAGTTTAATCCATTACAATACAGTCACTCACATCTTTCTCATATTTCAGAAAATGTTGCCATAAGAATGAAGAGCTAGCTTAGCTTATTCAGTTCAAAATAATAACAACATGAAAAACATATGTATGAGTGTTGAGAATAGAAATTGCTTGTTGATGGACTGACTTGTTTTCAAGCTTTAAACAATATTCATGCCATTTTGTTGCTTCAAATAGATTGGATTGCCATTGCCATTGGGTTGATGAGGAGAAGGAGAAGGGAAAGCAGCAGGTGGATATTGATGAGGAACTGGTGAAGCAGGGGTCCCTGTAGCCATATGTGCACCATCTGCAAACATTGCCTGAGGATTATTATTAATGCCTTGTTCTCGAGCAGCCATGGCTCGCCCTTCTTGTTGCCCTTTGTTCCTTCCCATTACATAGCAACCAAAGCATAAAAGGATGAACACAATCACCATTGGAAGTGAAACTATTAGCACAGATCCCATTTTGAGCTAGATGCAATAATATGTTGAATTTTCTCACAAAAATGCAGAGAAAGACCAAAACAGAGGTTAGGGACTGTAAATTGTCTTTGGTCTTATTTCATGTTGTCTATTTATGGGAAGTGGGAGCTGTGAGTTCAAACTAAACTGCACCCACTTGACCTTTTCTTTAATGTTCTAATTACAACTAATTAGTATTAAGAAAACTTTAATTATGGGAAGAATTTGATTACATATAAAAAGTCCATGGCAAGACTGTGAGATGTAGTTACATTATGCTGTTTTTTATAGCAAATTGGGAAAATTCCAGGAATTGAACATAACATAGTCTAAATTCTAATTCACCAACTTTGTGCTAGTTTTCTGTTTGACTTTTACTTGGTCAACAACAACCAAGTGGGTTTGATTTTCTAGCTTTTCCTTGCAAATTCTATATTGATTTGGCTGGCAGCATGTTCTCCAGAGTCCAGCCAAACATCTTTACTAATTTACTGCTGGTTTTGCACTTTGCAGCCAAGTATATACTGGGAAGAAACAAGTCTTCTTGTTTGTTTATGAACTTAATTAAAGTTAATACTCTCTTGTTTTTGAATCAAAGAAAGAAATCATGGACTTAAAAGCTTATACAATTGTTCCTACTGACTTGTATAAAGAAAACATTAATGTAACTAAAACTGAAAAGAACACAACGACATTGAAATTATATTCAAGCCATTACAAAATACCCACATAAGTTCTGGTAAGAAACAGAGAGCTTAATCAGTTGAGAAATACGTAACATGAAAAGCAATTTACATGCTTGTTGAATTTATTATATATATACTAACAAAGTTGGATAAATTTTTTTTTGAAGAAACGTTTTGCTACTACAATTTCTTTCTATTTCGTTTAATCGAAATACAATAAGCATAAAGGCCTGAATTTTAAAGGCAAAAATACTATTAACATTCATGTGTATCTTTTAAACTAAAAAAACAAGAAAGGAATAAAGGAAACTGTTAATCAACAAGGCAATCAAAGATCGGCTCTTCCTGGATATCTCGGAAAGGGAATAACATCTCTAATGTTATCAATGCCAGTGGCAAAGAGAATCATTCTTTCAAACCCTAAACCAAATCCACAATGTTTAACTGTTCCATAGCGTCGCAGGTCAAGATACCACTCATATGGCTCAAGAGGCATCCCCATCTCCAGAATTCTTTCCCGAATAACTTCGTAACGCTCTTCCCTTTGGCTTCCCCCAATTAGTTCACCAACCTTAGGAACAAGGACATCCATTGCAGCAACAGTCTCCAAATCATCATTCAGCCTCATGTAGAATGCTTTAATTCCTTTAGGGTAGTTATAAACAATAACAGGCTTCTGAAATTTAACCTCTGTCAAGTATCTTTCATGCTCAGATGCTAAATCAATCCCCCATTCCACTCTATTCTCAAATCTCATACCAGATTCTTCTAATATCTTTATAGCTTCAGTGTATGATATGCGTACAAATGGGGTGTCGGCAACCATCATCCATGAATTCCATATCATCAAGGCATTTTTCAAGCAACCATTTACACAGATACTTAACGTATGCCTCAGCACAGGTCATAGCATCCTTAAGATCTGCAAATGCTATTTCAGGCTCCACCATCCAAAATTCTGCCAAATGCCTTGAAGTGTGAGAGTGTTCAGCCCGGAAAGTTGGTCCAAATGTATACACGTTACTTAGACCACAAGCATATGTTTCAACCTGTAGTTGACCAGAAACTGTCAAAAACGCTTGACGAGCAAAGAAATCTTGTGTGTAATCAATCTTTCCATCCTTTTTAATTTTAATTAGCTCCTTGTCCAGCTTATGATCAGCTTCATTGATCAAAGTTGTGACTTGAAACATTTCACCAGCACCCTCACAATCGCTAGTGGTTATAATTGGAGTCTGCACATATAGAAAATGATGGTCTTGGAAGAAAGAGTGAGTAGCAAAAGCAAGGGCATTGCGAATTCGAGCAATAGCAGCAATGGTGTTAGTCCTAGATCGAAGATGAAGATGATCCCTCAAGAATTCGAGAGTGGGGTTCCTTTTTGGTATCGGGTACTTAGCAGGATTCACCTCGCCTATATGAACTACTTTTTCGACCCCAAGCTCAATCCTCTGTGGCCTCGTGCCTTGCCCTTGAGGGGGTGGTGGGGGTACCTTCAAGATTCCATCAACCACCACGCACGTGCCAGTCGCCACTAGCTTCTTCAGGACAGGCGCCACGCCGGCGTCCACAACCACCTGCAAGCTCGCCGGGCACGATCCGTCATTCAGTTCCAAAAACGCCAACGTTCCTTTCCCTTGCTCTCTCCCGGTCTTCACCCAACCACCGGCCCGAACTCGTTTGCCCGCGAGCCCAGCCCCTCCGTCGGGGCGACCCACGATTGATCGTATGAGGACGCGGTCAGAGAATGCGTGGTTCAGGCAAGTCTCAGTCAAGTCCATCGTGCCAAGTTGGTCTGTTTCTGTTGGCGACGCACCCTCATCTGTTTCCGCCATTCTCTTCTCTTCTCTTCTTTAGCGGGACAGAGAGATAGCTATGCTTTCTTTTTGTTTAACAAAGTTAGATAATTAAGGTCGGCCGCTAGGGTTTATTGTATATATACTAACAAGGTCGGCTATGATATATAAAACTAATGGAGAACTCGAAATAGAGAGAAAAGAGTGAGAATTTCTATTAGATAGCTCAGGGGCTCCCTTTATATAGTCAAGTAAATCCTACTCTGCCTGAGTTGACTTGCAAGCAAAGTAATATCTATAATTACACAACAGACTAGGATATATATAAAGAGCAACTTTGGCGAAAAAAAAAAGAAGCAAAGGTCAGCTAGGGTTTGTTTGTTCAAGTTCAACAACATCCAATCGAAATAGGTTAATCAGGGTTTGCAAAGATGGATTTAGGGTTTGCAAAGGAGTCTGTGACCAAAAAAGAGCGACGAATGATGAAGGGGTCACCACCGGGAGTCGGCTGCGGCTATCGCGAGTTGACTGCTCCTGTACTATTGCGATCTTCCCCACTGGCCATATGGGGAAACCTTCTTTAAACACCCCACTGGCAGGCCTTCTGATGGTTGTTTAATTCCAGACTTTATTGGTAAACATTAACCATTTTGATAACTTTCCTCTTTATTCCGAAATCAAATACGTACTAGTACAACTTCATTGTGCAATTCTACGTGTCTTGATTTTCTTGGCAGCCGAGTATGCAAACCACTTACCAGTTACCACTAATTCCACCTTATTTATAATACCTGGCATTAATCATCAACTTGTTAATGGGTCAATTTTGCTTCTTCTGGAGCTGGATCTTTCGCTATATAATCAAGGATTAGATAGTTTAAATTGCACCCACTTGACCTTTTTCTTCAATATTGTTCTAATTACAACTAATTAGTATTAAGTAAACTTAATTCTGGGAAGAATTTGATTACATATAAAAGTCCATGGCAAGACTGTGAGATGTAGTTACATTAATGCTTTTTATATAGCAAAAAAACTGGGAAAATTCCAGGAATTGAACATAACATTATCTTATTTCTCAATTCCTGCATGTTATAGTAAAGTCTAAATTCTAACTCACCAACCTTGTGCTAGTTTTCTGTTTGACTTTTACTTGGTCAACAACAGCCAAGTGGGTTTGATTTTCTAGTTTTTCCTTCATTTGGCTGGCAGCATGTTCTCCACCAAAACATCTTACTAATTTACTCCTGGTTTTGCACCAAAAAAAAAAAAAAACTCAAACCAGGTTCAGTTTTACAGTCTTGACTTCATGATTTGATCCAATCTGCTTCCTTTTGCAGCCAAGTATATACGGGGAAGAAATGAGTCTTAGCTAAAGGAATTTCATAGCAAATTCCAATTGTTCTTATTGACTTGTATAAAGAAAACAATGTAACTAAAACTGAAAAGAATACAATGAAATTGAAATTATATTCAAGCCATTACAAAACACTCACATAATTAAGTTCTAGTAAGAAACAGAGCTTAATTAATCAGTTGAGAAATACATAACATGAAAAGCAATTTACATGCTTGTTGAATTCATAATGCTCTGAGCATTGTAATTAGGAGAAGCTTTTTAAGCAACATTGATGCCATTTTGTTGCTTTGGGTAGATTGGATTGGGATGATGAGGAGGAGGAGGAAATGCAGCAGGTGGATGTTGATAATGAGGAGAAACTGGTGGAGGAGGGATGCCACCGCCACCGGCGGCCATATGTACACCATCTGCCACCACTGTCTGCGACTGAGCAAACATTGCACGCCCTTCTTGTTGCCCTTTGTGCCTCCCTAAAGCATAGCAACCAAAGGATAAAAGAATGAAGAAAACCACCATGGGAAGTGAAACTATCAACACATATCCCATTTTCAGTCTCTCTTCTCTCTTTCTAGCAGGATTAATTATCAGAATTTTCCTTGGTGATTTACCTGCAATAAAGGATAAAAGAAGAATATTGCAGAGAGAAATCAAGGCCAAACACTAGAAAAACTGTTTTGTCTTTGGTCTTTGTCTTGAATCATGTATGTCTATTTATGGGAACTATATGAGTTCAGAAGAACATGCACCCACTAAATTTTTTGATTAATTAATAGAAGTTCATCACTATATAAAAGTGCAAACTCTAATTAACCAACTTTGAGATAATTCTCTCTGTTTGACTTTTACCCAGTCAACTACAATCAAGTGGGTTTAATTTTCTAGTGTTTCCTTCCAAAATCTTTATATGTTTGGCTGGCACCATGTTTCTGCAACTTTTCCCTCAAGTTTTTAATTGATTATTAATGTTGGTTTTGCACTAAAAAACAAAAATCAAACCAGGTTAAGCTTTACATTCTTAATTTCATTTTTTGATCTCAATGTGTTTACTTTTGCAGCCAAGTATACCAGGAAGAAGATCTGAATTTCAATATTATTAACAAAAGAATTGATTACAATGGTTCTTCTTGGAAGGAAACATGTATTCATATAGAAAATCTCCCCACTCTATATCTTATACAAGTTTTTTTTTCTTTGGTTAACCACAAAAAAGAGAGATGACTCAAGATAGCAGCAAGAACATACATATATATGCCTGTTATCTTCCTTCGACAATTTCAGAGAATTGAGTGACATTTGCTGCAGAAGGAATTGGTGCAGTCCCGCGGCTAATCGTGCTATTACTATTGTTGTTGTCAGTGTTTTCAGATGCCATGGATGTTTCTGTCATGAAACTGCTGGTTAAATCCTTAAAATCCCAGTCAGTTAAATAGCTTGGTCTTGTTATAACACCGCTCACTTCAATATCTCCAGCCAGCATAGCAACAACTCGGGACATGGGTGGCCGCATTGATGGTGAGCCCTGAGTGCACAAAAGTGCCACTCCTAACACCCGGAGAACTTCACTTTCATCGAATTTCGATAAACTTGGATCAACTAAATCCAAGCTTTGGTTATTTTCATATAGAGTATATGCCTGCAGGAAACATTGCAGATATAACTCTTATGCATCATGAATTACAAGCACAAAGAAATGAACATGATTATCCTAATAATATATACTCACCCATTCAAGAAGATAGATTTTCCCTTCCTCCAAGCTATTATCAGAATTTGGCCTACCACTGATAATCTCCAAAGCAACAATACCAAAGCCGAAAACATCAGCTTTCTCAGTTAGATGCCCACGCATTGCGTATTCTGGTGCCAGGTAGCCACTTCAAGACAATAATTAAATCAAATGGTGAATATTTGCCATTTTACTACTGGTTTCATAAGAAGATTATAGTGATAATTAAAATAAGGCACTATATGGAATGACTTATGAACTAATCAAGGCTGAAGAGCTTACATGGTTCCTGCAACCCGAGTGCTGATGTGAGTTTTCTTGTCATCATATAGCTTTGCCAACCCAAAATCAGATATTTTGGGGCACAGCTCTGCATCAAGCAAAATATTACTTGCCTTGACATCTCTGTGTACTATTCTTGGCCTAGACTCCTCATGAAGATATGCTAACCCTCTTGCAGTTGCTAAGCAGATACTGAAGCGTGTTGGCCAATCAAGATGTAAGTCACTCTTTCCTGCATTTATATATTGCCACAAATCATATTTAGTTGCTCAGTAATGAGCAATTGAATAATTTCACACGAAAAAAAAAAATCTTACACTCGGTATCCTATGATCTAAATTCATTTGATAACATACCAAAGAGTGCCTGGTCAAGGCTTTTGTTTATAAGATACTCATAAACAAGGAGATGTCTATTTCCTTCAATGCAGCATCCGTATAGTTTGACAAGATTGCGATGTTGCACTGCTGATATGGTAGCTACCTCAGCAATAAATTGACTCTTTCCTTGGTGAGATGATACTGAAAGTTGCTTCACAGCTACTTCCCTCCCATCAGAAAGTGTACCCTATATTTATAAGGTACTCTGAACTTAGTAATCTTGAAATATAAGTCATGCTCCCAAATGTTTTTCATTATATGTCAGGGCACAATGGAGATTATATGCTAAAGATGTTAAACTTAGTTTACCTTATAAACAGCTCCAAATCCCCCTTCTCCTAATTTCTTGGAAGGACTGAAGTCTTCTGTGGCGGCTTTCAACTCAGCATAGCTAAATGTGTTTGGTCTAGGACCAATTGCTAGCAGCACTGCAGAGTTAAGTAAGGCAGATAACAGGGTCAAGGCTGTAAGTTGTAATGATAAAATGCAAAAATACTTTTGAATAGTGTAGAAATAGTAGAAGCATTCCAAATTTAAAAGGAAGAAGGTTTTATTACCTTCCTCATCATCATATGCTTTTCTTCTCTTAATGTGAACAATTACACATATCAATATTGAAGACAAAACTGCAAGAGGAACTATGATACCGACAATCAATGCTGTGTGGTTTTTCTTCTTAGAATTGCCTGGTGGTAATCCACTGACAGTTGGTATGAAGTCTGAACAAGGAAAAAACAGCAATCAACATATAAGCTGCACGTTCATAGAATCTCATATAGAGAATCATCTATGGTAACATTCTTACCTGGGACAACACTAATAGCTGAAATGGATGGACCATAATAACCCAGTTCTGGTACACAGCAGGTCCCTTTACCAACCCACAACAGGTGAATTTCAAGATGGTTATCTGTCACATTAGCAGTGAAATTCCTAATAATTGCTCTCTCAGCCCCACCTGCCGCCTTTGCTATATCGAAATCCCTCACTTGGAGGACTCCCTAGAGAAGCAATGATGGGATAAATCAATAAAACTCCTTTGAAAAATATTAAATGAACAGAATTGTGTTGAGAGAAATACCTGAACATAAATATTGAAAACACGTCTACCTAGACTTTTCCAAGACTGGGTGGCTCTATCTGCAAAAGCAGTTTCAGCAAAGAACAAGTTTACGGTATAAGGCCCATTCTCAAGGCCTAGGCCATAGTATCTAAGTGACACTGGTGATATTCTTGAAGTATGATACATAGCCGGAGTGTTGGTGCCTTTCACTTGTGCAAAAGTGTTTTGTACATACAGTGGATTCACCCTGTCTTCATACAAACCAACATTGCTAACTGCCCATTTTTGTTCAGTGGTTACGTTATATGCTGCTGCACCCAGAGTACTGTTCTCAGCTTCAAACTTTATTCCATCAGCAGTCATTTGTGGACCACCACACTTGATTGCAAAGTTTGCATCTGCCATGCATTGCCAACATTGAAATATGTTAGCAAATAACTAAGCATTTGCCATTATCTCTGTCAAAATCTCAACAAAATAGACTGATACCAAAGTTTAAACTAAGCTTACATCGTGGGGCATTTCTATTGCATGGAAAGCCTCTTTGAAGGCATTGCAATCCTGGAAAAAGCCTGTGGAATTTGAAAATATTTATCGTTCATCTTGATTTGACATTTCAAAATAATGCATTGAATAGCTGAAACAATGGCAGTCATTTACTTATGGCAAAATGATGGGAATGGAAAGGAAAAAGCTGAGGGCAGAGAGGCAGTAACTCACCTTAAGTCTGAGCTGTTGAGTGTGAAGTTGTTGGCAACCAAATTCCTACAGAAAATGCCATGAAATGATCTCTTATTTTTCTTAATCCATGTCTGTAAATATTTGATGAATGTCCTCATCCCACATGGCCTTTACAGCTGCAAATATGGGATTGGTTGGCACATTCATAATTCATTGTTTATTATACCCCCATACTACATGCACATTCATGATATAATTACAAGAAATCATGCTCCATCTTAGTTTCAGAAAATTGAAAATGGGCGCAAATGGAAAGGTAAGTGTGTCATGGACAAATGGACCTACAGTTGTAATTTTGAGTCTACCCACGATGGCAAAGTTCCTGATAGATTGTTGTAAGATACATCTCTGCATCAGAGAAGTACATTAGTTAAAATTGAGTGAAAAACTGAAAACATTAAATGATTAGTAATGCATTGGTGTGGAATGACTAGTGATTACTTACATAGTCTGAAGATTTTGGCTCTTTTGGCCGGGAATTGTACCTGACAGACTATTATTTCCAAGAAACCTGGCCGTTTCAACAGAATGAATAATGTCAAGTACTAAAGGCTGGCTAGATATAAATAGTAAATTGAAACATGACAGAATTGACAGAATAGAGATTTTCAAGTATTGAAGGGAAAGGTTTATTCGAATTTACAAGAATTTAAGAGAATTGATATTGAACACTTCACTTGGAATTTGCCCTGTCAAGTTGTTGAAACTAAAATCCCTGGATGAGAAGAGAAATTAATAAATAATAAAACAGAAGAAGTTTTTTAAGTTAAAGTACTGGCAGTAAATCTGTGAATGAAACTTACAGCTTCTGTAAAGATTGCAATTCTGAGATATATGAGGGTATACTACCCGTTAGTAAAACATTTCTTAGAACTCTACACAAAAAAATAGAAACAAAACAGAATAGTTTAGGTAAAAGCATGACAAATTAAAGAAAACAAAATACAGATGATCAGAAAAAGATGTTAAAAAGAGTATGTTTTAACTCACAGTTCTGTCAGGCCCTTCAAATTTCTAACAAAATCAAGAGAAGAGCTCCCATTGTATATACCGGTAATTCGTCTACATATTACATTCATTCATGTGTGAGTAGGTAGAGAAATAGAACTTTTGAGAGGGTTTGGGGGTTGAGGAAGAAATACTTAAGACAAAATATATACTCACAGAATGGTCAGTGAGGTTAAGTTTCCAAGATTGGATGGTATAGGACCTTCAAAAGCATTCCCTTCAAGTCTCCTGTTGAAACATTTGACAGAATAGTCAAGAAATTAAGTAGAACAAAAATCCAGTCAGGGCCATTTTTTCTTATGTTCCATTTTGGAACATTACAGATATACTATGTTTCTATAACTTACAATGATTCAAGCTTTGTCCAGTTATTGCCAATAAATTCAGGTATTTTGCCTGTGAAAGCATTGTCTGATGCTCCCCTGCAATTCAACAAACTGAACTGTTAACAAGCCAAGGGAAAGTTGAGGCAATTTTCAAGAAGAAACATTAGGTCTTTCTTACACAATCTGCAAATTTCGAAGATTAGCAAATGTTGAGGGGATTTCACCACTCAGTCCACTGATGTAACTGTTACAAGATATTCATATAGAAACCGATGTTATTGTCTTAATTAATATTTCATATGATACACTCAACTCATGTTAATCCAATAGTTACATTCCTGAAAAGAAATATAGAGAAAGTTATATACTCACAGTTGTTGGAGTTCAACTAGATTACCTAGCTCCGGAGGTATCGATCCAGAGAAATTATTAATACCAAGAGACCTGCAGGACACATATATACCACAAATTTTTCATTTTCAGAAAAATTATGAAAAAAGGGGTTCAATATTAGAATTATATGCACTCATACTAAATACTACTATATAAGTTCACATGCATACATTCATGTGGAAATAATGCAATTTGAACATAGACAAGAAAGCATTTCATGATTTCATTACATCTAGCAGAAGTATAGCAGATGAAAATTCATGTACTTACAGCAGATAGAGGTCCTTAAGATTTCCAAGCTCCTTTGGAATGGGTCCAGATAATGAATTATAGGCAACTGACCTGTCATTTTTTTTTTCAAGATAATTATGTCATCAAAAAGACTACTATAAATTAATGTTTTGATGAGATAATTAATGTTAGAGTACTCACAGTAACCCTAATCTTGTCAAATTTCCAATAAATGGTGGCAAGGGACCAGTGAAGAAGTTTTGATCAATCTTCCTGCATTATTGCATCAAACAATGAATGATTACAAATTCAATGAATATAATTAACCTAATATCCATCACTTTTTGACAGAAACCTATGGTTGAAAGCTAAACATGTGGAGAATACAGAGAGAATATGAATATCCATACAAGAAGTTGAGAAATTTCAAAGCTGTAAGTTCCTCTGGAATCTGTCCTCGTGCTTCCAGAGCCAATACCCTCCTGCAAAAACATATTGGGTCACATGATTTTAAATTAACATGAAAACCAGAAACATATATAAAATTGAGAAGGAAATCAAGGAAAGAAGAACATACAGCCTAGTAATGTGGCAAAGAGTGTTGTTTTGGAAAGTACAGTCACATCTGATAGAAGGGTTATTAGAAGAATCCTCAAACACAGAATCACTCTCACTAAGAGCAAGACCGCTGCATATCTCTCCACTGATGTTCCATGTATCCGGTGCTTGTAGTTGCCATTGTTGGAATATTGAGTTCAATGCCCTCACTGTGTTTTAATTAGCAATTCCCCATGTCACATTATTTTAGCATTAACTATAAGTCTTTGTATACATATTACTACCATTTTGAAGCAGACCTTTTGTCTAACATTATTATTGAACTGGTCGAAAAAAAAAAAAAAGATTATTATAGAACTCTCTATTTTCATTCTTGAATGCAGAAACACATAACCTTCTTGCAAAAAAGTATGAGATGGGGCTTTTTGATTCATGGGCTGACTCTAGTTGTTTAGTTTATGCATGAAAATTGGTTTTCTTGTATGGGTTAAGTAACGATGACTAGTTTAAAAATGAGCCAAATTTGGGGACAGAACAAATTAAGTGGGCTGCCTGTGGCTGAAACGTAAGTAATAAAGAAGTGGGCTAATGAACTTAAGCTTCAGAAATAGGCCCAACACAATTCGTAAATATCTCTATATTTGGTGCAAATAAGAAAATATATATGAGGATGAGAAGATAATGCCAAGTTTCTCAATTGAATTATAGAGAGAGATTTTCTTCAAAGGCAAAGCTTTCGATTTACACACTTTCTCTCAATTAATTATTACTTTTCATAATGATTATAATTTATATTTATATATTATTATAATATATAATAATAATAAACGAATTGAGTGGGGTGCAGCCAAACTATATTATATATATATATATAGTATGATTTCAATTTACAAAGATAGAAAATATTTCTATGTACTAATTAATGTATAGACATCATCAAGTAGCCTGTATTTTAAGAAAACGATACCTATTTGTCTGCCTAATATATATTTTTAATGCGTTTGCTGAGTAGATCAAGAAGGTAATTTCTCTTGCCACCTGATTACATCCTTGATGTACATATATGGATGATGTAGTCGCTAAACATTTTGTTAGAAGTTCAGCAGTACATAGTCCTCATCAAGAACAGAGGACCATTTTGATGTAAAAATTGTAATCCTCCCCTTATTTTGATATATATAATATAAATAACTTCTCAGTGCTAAAAAAAAAAAAAAGGGTAATTGGATACAATTAGTTATAGAATCAAGAGTGGAGAAGCTTTTTGACATAATAATCTTATAAAGAAACATATTATGTACTACGTATATTATTCTATGATCTATGAAGGGCTTACAATTGAGTGTTCAAGTGATCAAACAACCTTTAACAATTAAATGTTTGTTTGCACCTAATCATCAATTTGTTACATAAAATATACGATATAATAATTTTAATTTTTTGATTATTATAATATAGTAATTGCAAATAGGTTAATCTTTTTTTTTTAGCAATTTAATTAAAGAAGAATATCATATAATGCACTTGAAAACTGATCAAATGCAATAAACTAAGTATACAGTTCACTAGCCATTAAAATTACATGCCCAAAGTTCTTCAAAAAACAAAAAACAAAAAAAATTACAAATGCCAAAAAAAAGTTTATCATATAATAAAATTTCAGTCCAACATAAAAAAAGGGAAACTACTGGTTTTGGAGAGATGGGTTGTTAAAGATTTGGAATAATATATATCGATGCAATGCCATCTCAAAATAGTAGGTGTTTTTAAGGAGTTGCAGAAGTTATATGAAAGAGCTATATATATATAGTTTCAATAGATTTCATTATTGGTTTGCCCTTTGGATGAAGATGAAGATTATGATCTTATTAATTTGCTTTATTTCTTTCTAAATATATATAAGTGTAATATTTCTAAGTTCCAAATCTTTCCAAGTTCCATGCTTGAAGATGGTGAAACTGACATGCCAGAGATAGAGAGTATACCTTCAGATGGATCGGTGGTAACATTCTGAGTCGTCGTCTGGGCATTAGATTTGCAGCAACCATTGAAGAAAAATACAAAGAAGAAGAGCAAACATTTTGAAGAAAATGGCGGCTTCGAAACCATCTTAATTTTCTTTCCTCTCCTTCCTCAAGAGAAACAATGGATTATACTACATCTACATATATATCCACTTAGTTGCCACTCTTTTAAAATATATATCATGACCCGAAAGCAACTTGCTTGCCTGGTCAATTTTAGACAAATTAATGCCAATTTTCTTAATAATCTTATTATTGTCAGATTAATATTACTATATTAGTTAGCTGTGTTGGATGAGATCATTATAGTGGGGCATGCATAACTGTAACCTGCACCATTGACCTGCAATGAGACAGGAACTAGGGCACACTACCTTACAAAATGGGGAACTTCATGAGCCATTTAACCACTGGTGGAGGGAAGGGTGAGCAGGGCTTGGCGGCTTGGCCCCCCAAACCTCCAAACTCCAAAGAGTTTTTTTCTAGATAAGAATCATTTTAATTTCTTAAAGAGATTGAGATTAGAAGACCCGTACACCGCTACATGATTAGCCAGCTTATGAAATGCTCCAAAGAGTTAAGTTATCAAGAGTTGAAAATTGGTAATATTTTTCTACCAAAACAAAAAAATTGTAATATTTCAATTTTACCCCCTCCAAATTTTGTAATATTTCGTTTGGCCCCCCAAACTACCAATTGTAAGCTTTGGAGCATTATCCAAGTTCAATTGTTCATAATTCATAGTCTTGGTTACTTTGTAATTGTCAAAGATTTTTCTGCAAGTTGGATGGTGGGATTGGATTTGGATTGTATAGAATGGAATGAAATGAAATGGAAAGTCAGTCACGCCACCAGATTTGTCTGCATGAGCTTGACCCACTTTCCATTCAAGTACTATATTAAAAAAAAACCTTACACCAACTTGCAGGAAAACTTACTAATTATATACCACTATAAAAATACTACTCCATATATATCAGAGCAGTACATGATTAGAGTCCTAATTTAGGGCAAAAAAAAAAAATTAGAAGTTTAGGGATGAAGTCAATTTTGTACTACAAGTGTTCCCACACATGTGTATTTTACAAGTCTTAAGTTTATAGTTTATTAGTTAACTGCTATTCCATTCATGAATGAGGGCCTAACTAATCTAATTCTTCAATTAACAATGCATTTCTCATATTTTTTTTCAAAACTGAATTGCCATCTTTCAAGCTAGATAGAGCCAAAATTGACAACAAAACAGAAGCTGTGGGTGTGGGTGGGCGTTACGGTTTTTCAGTTTTCGCAAATTTCAACTATTGAAAAAGTCACATTTTGGAAGTAAAGGCAAGAAGGAAATGAGGTCGACTGCAAAGCATGCATGAGAACGCACAATAAATATATATATAGGCTGCGTCCCAACGGCCAAGACCGCTATTTCGGCGGCTGATCTTAGACTCTGCATAAAGTTGAACATCACAGAGTAAAATGACAGGTAATCTGATACCATAGATTTATCTTTTCTAGTGCTTTGAAAAGTGTCAATTCCCTTATATTACAAGATAACTCAAATCTATATGTACACAAAGGATATTGTATAGTTTCTAGAAATATAGAAAAGATGGTAGGTGACATTTACAAAAATTCTTTTATTGTTTTCAAAACTTTGTGAGATGAATGATATTATAAATAGCTTGGATTGGAAAAAAACTATTTTCACCTTCCTTCTCCAATAATGTCACTGAAGTCGGAGGCATCTAATGGAGAGTGCAATGGTTCTGTTCCTGCTGTAACAGTCTTGTTCTTGCTATTCTTGATGCCGCTGTAATCTGATGAAGTGGATGTTTGTGTATCTTCACTCATGAACGTGCCTGTTATATCCTTGAAATCCCAGTCAGTTAAGTAACTTGGTTTCGAATTAACGCTGCTCACTTCAATATCTCCAGCAAGCATAGCCACCACACGTGACATGGGTGGCCGCATCACTGGCGATGCCTGAGTGCATAAAAGTGCCACTCCTAGAACTCGCATAGCTTCATCTTCGTCAAACTCCACTAAAGTTGGATCCAAAATACCCAGGCTTTGGTTGTTTTCATGCAGGGTCCAGGCCTAGACACATTGTAGAAATAAGTAAATCATGATAAATATTATAAAAGGTGCTTGAATTGATACAAAAGGGAAAGATTTCCTTTTCATTACCCATTCAAGAAGATAAATTTTGTCACTTTCTAAAGTATTATCGGAGTTTGGTCTACCACTGAGAATCTCCAAAGCAACAACACCAAAGCCAAAAATATCAGCCTTCTCGGTGAGATGCCCACGCATTGCGTACTCCGGGGCCAGGTAGCCACTTCAAGATAAGAACATGAACAAATGGTAAATACTTATAGAGAAAATTCTTAAATCTAAATTGGGTACAGATTATAAGATGCCAATAAAAACTCGTTAACAAAAAGGTTTAAAGGGCTTACATGGTTCCAGCGACCCGAGTGCTGATGTGCGTTTTCTTGTCATCATATAGCTTCGCCAGTCCAAAATCAGATATTTTCGGGCACAGCTCTGCATCAAGCAAAATATTACTTGCCTTGACATCTCTGTGGACAATCCTTGGTCTAGACTCCTCGTGAAGATAAGCTAGCCCTCTTGCAGTTGACAAGCAAATATTGAAGCGGGTTGGCCAATCAAGATGCAAGTCAGTTTGTCCTGCACAAAGTGCAAGAAATCTCATAAATTCGTTCATTAATCAACAAAGGAATAAATTTGGACTGCAAATATACTGCATTTTCCTGTAAGAAAGCTGAACAAGAGAATAAATTTTGCACGTGTAACATTCAAATCTATCTTTTTACATTCTTGTTCTTAAAATAAAAAGGTTGGATTCATTTTGATAAATTAAGAATCTGCAGAGGACTCCAAATAACGGCAAGCATGAAATAATAATAGAATGTTCTCATACCAAAGAGTGCTTGATCAAGGCTTTTGTTTTCAAGATACTCGTAAACAAGGAGGCGCCTGTTTCCTTCAATGCAGCATCCATATAGTTTGACAAGGTTACGATGTTGCACAGCTGATATGGTTGCTATCTCAGTAACAAATTGATTTTTCCCTTGGTGTGATGCTACTGAAAGTTGCTTCACAGCTACAACTCTCCCATCAGAAAGTGTACCCTAAAATGTACTATGATTTAGTAACTTTGTAATGAATCATCCTCTCTCAGGAACTTTTTATCATGACATGTCAAGCTGGCATTTTAGTTACAAACTAGACATGAAAGAAATAGTATACCTTGAATACAGGTCCAAACCCTCCTTCCCCTAACTTCTTTGAAGGACTGAAGTCTTCTGTGGCAGCCTTCAGCTCAGCATAACTAAATGTGTTTGGTCTAGGGCCGATACCAAGAAGCACTGCAGAGTAAGTAAGGCAATCAATAGGGCGAAAATTTTAGATATGAAATGCATAATAAACTTCTCAAATAGGACCAATAGCCATTAGTAGATATAGGTCTGAAAGACTTGTGATTTTGCTACTGTAGGCAGTGCATCCCAATTTTAAGCTTTTCTCTTTTCTTTAGATATTACGTGGTCTCTTAAATAAAAGTAATCAAACATAATGATATCAGATGTAGATCTAAAGGTGAGAACAGCTATGTTGAACCGAACCAGATATGTTATGTATAAATTTACAAAGCCAGGAAGGCCGAATTCAATATTTGAAGCTGATTTTCCCAGATATACCTTCTTCATCGTCATCTTCTTTTCTTCTCTTAACATAGATAATTGCCAATATCAGTAACAAAGCCACGACTGTGACTGGCACTGCAATACCGACAATCAATGATGTATTGTTCTTATTTTTTGGATTGCCTGGCGGTATCCCACTGACAGTTGGTATGAAATCTGAGCAACATAACAGATGTATCAGAAACAGCAAACAGAAGATAAGCACATGAAGCATATATTTGCATAAGGATTCATGTGTGTTAGAAAAAGCGTCTTACTTGGAACAACATTAATGGCTGAAATCAATGGACCATAATAACCTTGTTCTGGTGCACAGCAGGTCCCCTTACCAGCCCAAAAGAAGTGAATTTCAAGATGGTTCTCTGTTACATTAACAGTGAAATTCCTTGTTATTGCTATTTCAACCCCACCTGCCTCCTTTGATATATCAAAATCCCTTAATTGACGAGTTCCCTGATGAAGCATTGATTAGATACTATTGCAGCATGATTTCTTAATGTGAAGATGAGTGAACATAATTGTCATCATAGAAACACTGTAACAAGAGAGCATCGATTGTATGATTCACAAAAGGTAAGCAAAAATGTTACCTGAATATACACATCAAAAACACGCCTTGCTAGACTTTTCCAAGTCTCTGTGCTTCTGGATGGATACCCCGTTTCTGCAAAGAACAAGTGTACAGTATAAGGTCCATTCTCAAGGCCTAGCCCATAGTATCTTAGTGATCCAGGGGAGAGCCTTGCAGTCTGATAAAGCTCCGGAGTGCCAGTATTTGTGACTTGAGTTAATGTGTTTTGCACAAACTGTTGATCTTGCCTCTCTGCAAATAAGCCTGCATTGCTAACTGCCCATCTCCTTGTACTGGTTACATTAAATGTAGCTGGGCCAAGAGTTGTGTTCTCAGCATCATATGTTATCCCATTAGAAATCATCTGCTTGCCACCACACTTAATTGAAAAGTTTGCATCTGCCAATGCCGACACAGAAACATGTTACCAAAGTGCTAAGGACTTGTCATGATTAATCTATGAAATTAAATTAAATTTTAAAACCTCAAAGTTTCAGCTAAGCTTACATAGTGGAGGGTTTTTGTTGCATGGGAAGCTTCTTTGAAGGCATTCCAATCCTTGTAATAGCCTGTGGAATTTCGAAACAATCACTGGATTAGGCATTCATTAGATAGAAGAGATAGTAGCAAGAATTTGCTTTGACAATGTGCAAGAACTGTTTCCAGACAGTTTTCTAGCTTTACTCCAGAATGCACTGGGATAACTCACCCAATGTTTGAGCTGTTAGATGTGAAGTTGTTGGCCACCAAATTCCTACATAAATTGACATGAAACAATGTCTGATTAATGTCTTTTATATTGCCTTGAATCTTCTCAGATAATTTGAGAACAGAATACAGCATCAAATATTGATAGATTTGCAATTGGTTCCTTTTTTTACATTATGATATCAATTTTTATAAAGTAAGCTCCATCTGAGCACCAAAAGAGCCTTAAGCTTTGAAATGTTAAAATTTAGAGAACAAATGTAACTGAAGGAAGTATCTTGGTTCAAGAAACATACACTTGAATGCCAGAATTTATCCATGAAGGCAAGTTTCCTGATAGAAAATTGAATGATAAATCTCTGCATAGACAAGTACATCGGAACAAAGTGAGTAGGGAGTAGATCATATTACCAGAATCAGGATTTAACTGCTTTTACTTTTGATGGTTCACTAGATGGAAGATGCTATGGCTTTGCTACTATGGTTAATCAGATGCTGGACCTCTAAAAGTAACATTAATATCAGAATAACCTTGTATAGAGGATGTTCCCTGCATCTCCATCCCCAGCCCTCTTCCATCATGGAAGAAAAAGGAGACTGAAGCATGCAACATACTTACCATATTAAGAAGCTGATAGGGAATTTTCCTTGTGAAGAATTTTATTTGTAACACTTAAAACCATAAACGAATTAAGCAAATCAAGCAATGCAACCTACAAGCGTTATTTGTTCTTTTTACTCATCTATTCTATTTTTGCCATCCAAGAACTTAGAAAAATTGCATCTTCAGTGCGATTGCAAAATAAAGAGTGGTTTCAGTTGATTTATTTTTTTTTTGGCCAAAGTGGTGTCGGTTGATTGGGAGACAAAATTTATGCATTTTGTGTGAGAACTGACTACATCACTCATTGGAATAATGGCAAAGCCAAATTCACACTATAAATAAGTTCATGTGACATATAGGATGGCTTACATGGTCTGAAGAGTATCACCCTTTTGGCTGGGAAAGGTACCTGACAGACTATTATTTCCAATAAACCTGGCCATATCATAGCATGAAACAACAGAGAAATAATGTCATGTGAAAAGTATAAGCCCAAACCCATAAATATAAGATAAAAGTGACTCAAGATGAGCTTACAAGTCTTTAAGATTATTCATATTGAACAAAGCACTTGGAACTTGGCCTGTTAAGTTGTTGAAGCTCAAATCCCTGGAAGAGAAAAGAAATTAAAAACATAGAGAGGAAGCAAGAATCATAAAATTACTGAAGCAATTAAGTTTTAAGAATTAACTTACAGCTTTTGCAACAATTGTAAATCAGTGATATAAGATGGCAATTCACCAGTGAGTAAGACATTTCTTAGAACTCTGCAGGAAATACACAAAAACAAAAAAAAAAAAGTTAAGTCTTTAGTCAATATTTTTAGATTGAAAAGTTCATTCTTTTGTCCCCCCAAAAGAAGAAGTAACAGATGAGTAAAAGAAGTATGAACTATAACTCACAAGTCAGTCAAGTTCTTTATATTTCTTACAAAATCAAGAGAAGAGCCGCTTCCATTGTATATACCATTAATTCGCCTACATGATCAGATATAAGCATCAAACGCATCTAACATATCCAAATACGTGTATGACTAAGCAGAGAAAGTGAGAGAGCCCTATTATAAATGTTGGCAGTATCATGATTTAGACAAGGTATCTACTCACAAAGATGTCAGCGAGGTTAAGTTCGCAAAATTTGATGGTATAGGTCCTTCAAATGAGTTCCCTTCGAATCTCCTGTATAAACATTTGACAGAATAGTCAATGAAAAATCTACAAAGAGCTATACTGCTTAATGCTTATTTAGACAGAATTTAGTTGAAGCTTAACCAAGATATTTTGATAACTTACAGCGATATAAGCCTTGTCCAGTTATTACCAATAAAGTCAGGTATTTTTCCTGTGAAAGCAACATCAGATGCCCACCTAAAATTCAACAAAACTCATTGATTGGCAGGTGCAGGAGACAGAAACTGAAAAAAGGAAATAAACATATAATAGGGTCACAATCCATAGGTCTTTCTTACACAGTTTCCAGCTTTTCCAAGTTAGCAAATGTTTCAGGAATCTCGCCACCCAATCCACAACTGTTAATGTAACTGTCATATGATAAACCAAAGTTATTATGTAATTTTGTGTGGTAAAAATCTCTTAATTCAATCAAGTAAATACCTAAAAAGAACTAAAGACACTAAAAACTTACATTTGTTGAAGGTTGACTAAATTGCCAAGTTCTGGAGGGAATGTTCCAGAGAAATTATTATGACCAAAGGACCTGCATGACATTGATCAACATAAAATACTTTTTTTTATCATAATGGTACTGATTATCATAAAACAACATAAAATACTTTGTGGCATTACAGCATAACATGTACAAGGCTGCTACAAATACAAGCAGCCGTCTCCCCCCTCCCTCCCCAAATCCAGCTTAAATTTGTGGCAGTAGAGCTTAACATGTACAAGGCTGCTACAAATACAAGCAGCAGTACCCCCCCCCCCACCCCCCCCCCCCCCCCCTCTTCTCCATATTAAATGCTAGAATGTTTATTTTAAGAGACAAGTAAGACAGGACTATTTGATGCATAAGTTACAAGTAGAGTAGATAATGCATAAAAACAGAACTATTTGATGATTTACGGTGAGAAAATGACTCATTGAGAGTTAATTCAAGTCTTACAGCAAATATAGCTCTTTAAGATTTCCAAGCTCCTTTGGTATAGGTCCAGAAAAATCATTGTGAGCAATTGACCTATACAAATCAAATTAAATAAAACAGAAATTCAAAGGTAGTATCTTCTTTAATAAAAGAAACTAACAACAATTATAACTTATATCGGTAGCAATTTAGATAATGAACAAAGCATCTCACAGATAACTGAAAAATATACAAGAAAATCAGAGAAAAGAATGATTTATGATTAATTACTGTTATTGGAAACTTGTTGTAAGGCCTGAAAACCACTACAAAGCTAGATAGATTTTGAAAACTGAGAGAAAATATAAGAGACCATCTTTTGGTACTCACAGTAATCCTAGCCTAGACATATTTCCAATAAATGCTGGCAAGGGACCGGAGAAGAAATTTAGATCGATCTTCCTGCATCACCAAACATTGCTGGTTATAATCAAAGTTACAGTAAAACTTCAGTACTGTAGTGAATAGTAATTCATTTGGAAATCTTTAAAAAATCAATGTTGCTTTATATACTTTTTGTTCAGAATGTTGCTTTCTATAAACACAAATAAAAACATGAGGAGAAAAGAACATTCTTACAAGAACTCCAGATAAGGCAAATCCAAAAGCTCTTCCGGTATCACTCCTTTTTTATTCAGACCATATACCCTCCTGACAAAAGTGTATAAACATGTAAACTTGCAAATAAATGGACAGTGACAAAAAAAAAAACACTTCAACTTCAAACCAATCCCTTAGACATCCAAAAGACTATTGATGCAAGTGATGAGATAAAGCAGTAATATTACTTGCAATTACACATGCCAGACAATAACGAGGGGAGCAAATCTCATGCAACTTTTGATGTCTTTTAATATTTAGACCATATGCTTAAATTTTACTCCCTAAGATCCATTTCAACTTATTTATTACTACTATTCAATATATGTTGCTTCCTTTAGTTAACTGTTACGATAATATTAAAGGCCTAGAATACAAAAACTAGAAGAGGAGAGTGAGAGTGCAAGCATACAGTCTAGTGATGTGGCAGACAGTGCTGCTGTTGAAAGAACAGTCACATCTGATTGAAGGGTTGTTAAGAGTATCCTCAAACACAGAATCACTTTGACTAAGTGCAAGTCCACTGCACGGATCTCCAGTGGTGTTCCAGGAAGACGCAGCTTCTGTATCCCATTGTTGGAAGATTGAGTTCAATGCCCTCACTGTTAATTTCCATTAATTACAAATAAATAGAACAAAAAAAATAGGTTAAAGTTAGAACAAAACATTTGAACGCGCCAAAAAACGAAACTCATAAGCAGATGAATAAAATTCCCAAATTTGATGTAACATTATTGTTTTCAGTTTATATGGGTTATCTAATTTTACGTTTAAAGCCAGCATTTGCTATTTTTGTAAAGTAAAGCAGAAAACCCAAAGTTGGAATAGCAAAGAAATTGTGGAGCAATCGATTCCGCTAAATTACATTTCAATTGCAGTAGCGGTTTCCTTATAGGATTGGAGAAACCCAAAGTTTCCTTTGAGAATGAAGAAGCATTTTATGGCGTGATTGGTTTTAGTCTGCAATGGTAGGAACTAGGAAGCTTTTGATTGCAAAATGAAATTGGGAATTGAATAACCAGGGGAGAAAGAAACGCCAATGTTGGGATCTTGGCTTTGACATTATCAATGTAGTTGCTGTCTCGACCTTGCCGCTTAGGGTTTTCACTTTCCTACTTTTCAACGAAACAACTTACTGAACGGAATCAACTTACTGAGTTGAAGTAGAAGAGGAAGGTTGAGAGTTGATAGAGAGAACATGTGAGTCGTTAGACGTTGGGGTCTCGTCGGACGGCGGCGATTGGTCCGCCATTTTCTTCAGAGAATATGGCGGCAGAGGTGGTGGTGTATTAACGGTAAAATTTTAGGGGAATGAGAAAAAGAAATACTCCAGTAGTATTTAGGTTTTAGAATAAAATATAGATATACATAACACAAAACAACGTCGTTTTAGTAGCATTATTGTAAGCGTTGCGTTGGCAAAATTCCCTTTTTCTTTCTTTTTGGTTCAAAATTCCCTTTATAATAACCGTTGGCATTATTATAAGTTATACATGAAATTTTGATCCAATTATATTAGTATTAGTATATAATAATATACAATGCAAGAAGCCAAGAACATCATTATTTTGATCCAATATATTAGACCATTTAGAAGCAAAATCTGAATTTTGATCCAACTTATTCCTTTTTATTTTATTCATTTCCAAAGGTCAGAGAGATTTGTAACATTATTAAACTAAAGTCCAAAATTCGATTGACAATAAACCTTTTCTCTTTTGTGTGTACAATACAGATTCAATGGTGTGGCATAGTTAACTTTTGAATCATGACAAATTAAAAATAAATAAATAAATTATATTAATGTTTTTGATACCCAAAAGTCCCAACTTATAGGTAAGGAAGGTCACCTTAGAATTAGAACTATTAAAAATTATATATATATATATATATATATATTAAGACTTAAGATATAATTCAAAGATGAAATAATATTCGAGTTTGACATTAATAAGCCTTTAATTAAAGTCATAAAAGCCAAAGCAAAAGCTCAAAGAATTCACATTGGTACATGAAAATGACATTTCTAGTAATTGGGATTATGTACAGTATGATCCTGTCAACAAACTCTAGCTCTAATATAAAATGTTTGACAAAAGAGATTAGAAACTTTTTCCAATGGATAAATTGAATAATTCTCTGATATTGAAAGAGGAAAAGTCAAGGGAAGCCATCGATGGATTGGAAAGTGCATGTGTGCTTACACAATTCTTAATTATTGAAAAATGAAAATGAGGTTTTAGAAAAGCAATGGATGACATTCACCTGAAGACATTTCAACTTTTTTAGTAATTATATAAAAGTAATCAACCTGGCATAGGTATCTTAGAGAGGTTAACTACTGTCAAACAACAATTTTATTACATTTTTGTAACTTTTAAATCTTAATTATTTAAAGCTAAAGTCTTTTTGGCCATTTAATTAAGCAAAAAGTGTCTTACTTGCTACCATTAAAGAAGCAAGAAAAAGCCTTTGAAGTTTGCTTGAAGGTAATAATAATATAATTAGGCTATATTATCCTTAATCGTATTTCTCCTCAAGAACTGAACACTTAAAACGAATATGATCAGTTCACTAATTCTGTATCAACAGAACATAATTTGATGATCCGACCGAGACAAACTAGATTTGGGTTTTAGATTTAGTAAAACCCTAATTAAGAGCATAATTTGCTGCTTAATTAATCATCTAGTAACATATAAAATGTCTTTTAGAGGATCATCAATAATTGCAATTCTTTTGTTCGTCTTAAGTATCTGTTATTACATGTTTGGAGTTGTTAAGGCAACGAATATTCCGATGGCTGAAGTAACTGGTTTATATAAAATTCTCAGGAAAAAAAATAGAAACAAGAAAATAGATTGATAGTTGAAGAATTATAAGATGAAGAAGATGATCCTAATATCTAGAGTAGAGTAAAATAGAGAATGGTTTACAAGCTTGAATTTTGCAAATTAAGCCAGAAAGTAAAGAGATAAGAGGCAGAGAGGGTACGTACCTTCAGAGGGGTCTGTGGTGGCATTCTGGGCGTTGGTTTTGGTGCAAGAAAACAGAACAATGAAGAAGAAACAGAGCAGCAAGCATCCGGAAGTGGAAGAAGACGGTGGCTGCCGCCTCAAAATCATCTTTTTTCTTCCTCCACGCAGAGGATTTTGAACGAATATAATTAAGCAGCTTCTCAGTCGCCAACCCCCCTTCTTAATATTAACATCTTACGTAGGGACGCAGAAAGCAATGACTCAAAGGCAGAGCTATAACCTGGTCAAAGGAAAATGTTTTTTTTTTTTTAAAGATTCTTGGACTATTATCATAAATAAATACTAAAATAAAATAGTGTCCGTATGTACTTGTGTGTATTAATTTATTGATGATTTTGGCACGAGTTATTCAAATATTATTGCCTATTGGAAAGTTGGCACCTCGTGTATAGACTTATAGTACATATAGGCAGAAAGATTTAAGCTGTTTGTGCCACTTTCTGCCTACAGCAGCTGGGGATTGGGCTCAGCTTGTTTGGATTGGGGAATATTTGGCAATAGGCATGAATCCGAGCCTTGATCGTCTTGTACGAAAGTGATGGAAGTTCTGCGAGTTGGATTGTGGATATTTTCTATGAAAGTTACTGTTTATTTATTTTTTTATAATAATGACAATAGGTCGGTTTATATAATTATATTACTACTTGCCTCCTCGAAAGAAAAAAAATAGATGTATTACTTTTACCAAAAAAAAGTAAAATTATGTATTACTACTGGTTACTACTTGCGACAATGATGATGGAAGTAAAAGGGATTCCCTTGATCCCTTCCATGCATCAACTTTCGCATTTTATTTTTTTAAATTAATTCTAAACTGAAGATCACTTTATAGTTTAAGGGATAATACTAGTTTAATATATTAATCAAAATTACATAATGATCAAATTGTCACTTTGGTAATAATCATTTTATAATAACAAGAACTGCTATAATTATTATAGCTTTCCAAGTGGGAGGGAAATTTTGGATTAGTTATTAATTACTGTATACAATATATTAAATACAGGCATTTCTTTAGATGGCATAATTATTACCCTATGTATAGTACAATAAGTAATTTAGGTTGTGTATCTGTAACCGTTTTATCACCGTTTGATTGTTTCATCACCATTTTGGGTTCAAACGAATCTTAAGTGTAAACTCCGTTTCAATCGCTGCTCTAATAATCTCATTTGTATAATACCTAATCTAATATGTACAATGTAATCTCATCTGTACAGTTGCTAAACAATGTCAATCACACCACTATCATACCACTATACTAAACGTAGGCTTAATTAAGGTAAAACATTATTCTCTACATCAACATATTAAAAGGCCAAGACCCAAATCGGGTCGTAAAACTAACACCCACCAAACAAGAGTTTAGAGCTTTTCAAATTATGTTTGGAGATTTTGTCGAAGACAAAGGCCCACTACCTTTGAATTAGGCGGCTAGCCTTGGACTTCTCGTAAGATTCTTCTGTATTTCTGTTTTCCATTCCCCTTTGCCGTCGTAATCCTATTCCATGCAATTAATTCAACATCCTTAAAATGATTGTATTAATTGGACAACAAGTTTAGATTGAGGGATCAATAAGGGACGGGACGGGACGGGATGGGAGGTTCTTTTAATTAGTGACTCATGTTTGGATTGGAAATTAGATTTGATCCATGGGTTTTGGAGGACCAATTTTGGTCCTTCCTGATCCTTATAAGTCCACCTTTTTTGGTACTTCAATTTGGAGTACCAACAAGGACAACAAATTTTTTATTTATTAAATGTTAGGTGATTCCTCATGATCCTTACTTTTTATATTTTAACAATCCAAATAAGGATTGGTCCTTCCCTACCTTTCCTTTAAAAAACCCTCCTTTCCCATCCTATCCTGTTCTTTACTGATCCCTCAAAAAATTTATCCAAACACACTGTTAAAGTAAACAGCGCCCACCATGTGGAACTCAAACTTTGACAATCTGCATCCACGTGGCACAATTTAGAAACACGTGGCATGGACATTAGAGATAGAACAATATTTTTTTACTATATGACCAGAAAAGTTGATCCGAAATTTGGTTATTCATGACATGTTATTACGCGATTGGTCCAGTAGACTGGTTCCACCACTATTTAAGTGAGGTTTTGCTACAAAACATGGAGAAATTATTAGGGACTTACCCTAAGAGAACTCATCCAGTTTTCTTGGGATAAAATTTTGGTCAATTTTTCTTTTTTTGGTATATTTACAAGTTAATCTTGTTCGAGCCGGGTTAACCCACTTTGAAGATAAAGCTCTTCCAACAATGATTTTCTCCATTCACAAGACTCGAATCTGAAATCTTATCTAAGGGAAACAAGTACCAAACCACTCGAACCAAATTATGATCAATTTTATCTAGTTGTTTAGGATTTTATTATGTAACTAAACAAATTTTGTCAAGGGGCAACCGAGGAAACATATAACGTCTCGTCTGGGCTGGGGTGGGGTAGGGTGCGATCAATGTTGCTTTCTTGTCGCGCTGCGTTTGGTTGACTGACAAACCAGCATATATGAAATATATGATCCCTTCCATTCCAATGGACCAGATAGACAACGACTTAACTAGTACATCGATCTTTACCCAAATTTCCTTGGAAAGGCCACTTCAAAATGATCCAAACACGACTTCGATTTTTCAATCCCTTCTTTTTCCAGAATCCCATTGTCACAAATATATATAGTCAGTACTTTTCCAGATTCAACTTTCAAATTTAGTGGAATATTGAACTTTTCTAATTAAGCTCTATAATCCTCGCGTGGTAGTGACTAATTCAAGTAGTTATGATTTATGAATATCAAATGGATTGCCAGTTTGTCGCCCAACACCATTGCTCAATTGCTCACGCACAAGCATAAGAATTACTAATTCACACAGAAAATGAAAACGAACTTCATATGGATTTCTGACATCTGGTGTGTAGAAAGATGGGAAAATTGAGTTTTTTCTCAATTAATTACTGTAAAAATAATACTCCATAACAAACACTTTTAGTCAATGCTCATTCTTCCATAAATAATAACGGTCGTTGGGTAATATAAAGGTCTAAAATCAAAGGTAGTGTAAGTAATTTCATTCTTTATTTTGAGATGGCACATTTTGTCAAAGGTTTAAAACTTTAAGATAATTCTATATATATAAAGTTAAAAACATAGTCAAACGAATCAATCACTTGCCTCTTTTGTTTATTTATAGTAAATTTTGTTCCTTGTTAGTTGCTTCTTTAGTTATCCAATAACTATAAATTGCTTGATTCCAGCTTTTCTTAATCAAATATATATACTATTTTATACATAAAACACAGCTTAATCATGTTGCATAGATCAAGAATGAAATCTGAAGCCATAGATATTTTATTCTGCGGATGGAATTGGAAATGGAATCTACATGGATGAAGAGATTCCTAAGGTCTCTACAGTCTTAGTTAGTAAATTCGAAGACATTGACAAGAATCCGTTGTAGTCTAGTTGGTTAGGATACTCGGCTCTCACCCGAGAGACCCGGGTTCAAGTCCCGGCAACGGAATAATTGCTTTTTTGCTTTTTTCTGTTTTTAGAGCTTTGCAAAGCGAGCCCAAAAAAGAAATGGGCCCATTTAACAAATTTCACGGGCCCAAATTGGGCTAAGAGACCTAACAGTAACAGCCCAAATATAAGAAAAAAGGCGGACATTATTTTTAAATTTTAAACGCTTAGAATTAGGCCTCTATCTAAACGTAGCCGTTAAAGAAGCGCGCTGCGTTATTAACACGCAGTTTAAACAGCCTTACAACCATCTGACCTATAAATACCCCTCTAGATCTAAATCTTGATTGATTCTTTTCTTGGTGCAAAAAAAAAAAAATCTTGATTGATTCCAATTGAGGGCAGGAAGAAAAAAGACGTTGAGCGTGAAACGCAGAGATCCTTCAGGGTATGATTTTCTTTAACTCCCTTTTGCTTTTCGCTTCATTCCGTGATATTAATAAGTTCGTTTTCTTTATTGTTTTGATTTTGTTCCTCTGGTTTTTTAATTTATGTGCTCTGTTTTCTCCCCTTCTAAGTTGCCAAAATTATTATTATTTTGCTACTTATTTCTTGGTATTTTAAGGTTTTTTTTCTTTTGATCTTGTTGCTCTGGGTTTTAATTTATATGCTCTGTTGAGGGGACGACTCGGTCTGGCAATCTTGCTCTAGCCGTCGCCATGACATAGGGCTCTCAATTTATGTTGCTTTTTAAGGTAATGTTAAATTGCTTGTATTCTTTACCAATCCTACTCTCAGCTGTTTTACTGTTGATTTAATCTTAGTGCTGACTATGGGGGTATTTTTTTTTTCCTACGGAATTTCTTATTCAATAACTAGTTGAATACCTTTTGATAGATGTTTTGTGTTTTTTTCTCTAATCTTTAAAATCTTGAACAAATTTTATTGGTTTCAATAAAGTTTTCTCTGAAATTTCAAAATTCTATCATCTTATTATTTTACTGGAGCATATGACCCAAATTTATATAATGTTTCTGAGTGTTGGTCCTCATATATATGGTGCATCTAATGATGCAAACAAAAACAGTGCATTCCTATCACATAGTGGAGGTGTGATGGTGCAAATAAGTATTTAAAACGTGTAACATTGTATTCCTATTATACATCAAGGTATAATGGTGCCTCTGAATAAAAGTTGGAATGGGAATTCTTATTATACAATTTAAGGCACAAGAATGCATTCCTATTATACATCAAGGTATAATGGTGCATTCAAATAAAAGTTGATAGCGAAAATTCTTAATATGCTGTAAAAGGCGCAAAGGTGGCATTCCTATTATACATAAAGGTATAGTGGTGCCAAGTTGAAGTAAAATCCTTGGGTGAATGGCGTTCTTATTTTGTAATGAAAACATGGACCACCATAAAGGCTTATGCCCCATTTCCCACTCCATTTCTTCTGATATATTTCCATTTGGGATTCAAGTTATTCAAAGTTGTTTTGTGATGGATAAATATGCACTGGACACCCATAACATGGCAGCTATTAACTAGGTTACTTGGTTTTAACTTAGAATGGTATATTCTAGTTGTGGCTAGTTGCTCGTTTTTCATTTAGTCAGTACAATGATGTGATTTCATATAAGATACTTCAGTACATGGTATCTTGTTGAATGCTAAAAGGTGCAGTAGTGGCATTCCCATCTCATGGTATAATGTGCATCTGAATAATAGTTGGTAATGGGATTTCTTAATATGCAGTTGAAGGCACAACGTTGCATTCCTATTATACATTAAGGTATAATGGTGCAAATAAGAGTCATAAATGCATTCCTATTACACTGTTAAAGGTGTAATGGTGCAAACAAAAGTTATACAGTGCATTCCTATTACATAGTCTAGGTGTAATGGTGCAAATAAATATTTAAAACGTGTAACATGGCATTCCTATTATACATCAAGGTATAATGGTGCCTCCGAGTAAAGTTGGTTGTGGGAATTCTTAATATGCAGTTAGAGGCATTCCTATTATACATTAAGGTATAATGGTGCCTCTGAGTAAAGTTGGTTGTGGGAATTCTTAATATGCAGTTAGAGGCATTCCTATTATACATTAAGGTATAATGGTGCCTCCGAGTAAAGTTGGTTGTGGGAATTCTTAATATGCAGTTAGAGGCATTCCTATTATACATCAAGGTATAATGGTGCCTCCGAGTAAAGTTGGTTGTGGGAATTCTTAATATGCAGTTAGAGGCATTCCTATTATACATCAAGGTATAATGGTGCCTCCGAGTAAAGTTGGTTGTGGGAATTCTTAATATGCAGTTAAAGGCACACCGATGCATTCCTATTATACTTTAAGGTATAATGGTGCTTCAAATAAAAGTTGGTGGTGGAAATGGGGTGCATTCAAATGAAAGGCGCAAAGGTGCATTCCTACTGTACATAAAGGTATAGTGGTGCCAAGTTGAAATAAAATCCTTGGGCTGAATGGCACTCTTATTGTGTAATGAAACATGGACCATCATAAAGGCATATCCCTGTTCCCCACTCCATTCTTCTAATATATTGCCATTTGCAATTCAAGTTATTCAAAGTTGTTTTGTGACGGATAAATATGCACTGGACACCCATAACTAGGTTGCTTGTTTTTAACTTAGAATGGTATTTTCTAGTTCTGGTTAGTTGCTCTTTTTTCATTTAGTCAGTACAATTATGTGATTTCATATAAGATACTTCGGTACATGGTATTCTTAGTGCATCTGAATGAAGGTTGGTAATAGGATTTCTTGATATGCAGTGAAAGGACAAAGGTGCATTCCTATTATACGTTAAGGTATAATGGTGCATACGAATCAAAGTTGGTACTCCTATAATATATATTTTGTATTTTAGTGTTGGTACTCCTATTATACATGAAGGTATTATGGTGCAAATCAGAGTTATGAAATGCATTCCTATTACATTTAGAATGGTGTGATCTGGTGCATTCCTATTTCATAGTGAAAGGTATAACGGTGCAAATGAATATTTAAAAACTTTCATATGGCCTTTCTATTATGAAAACATGCCTTGGTGTTGGATTCTTTTTGTTTGTACAAGGTATACTTGTACCTAATTTGTATTACTTATTTTAGTCAGGGATAAAATGAAATTGTTGCAATTGATTTATTTTATATGTATCCATTTGATTTGATTGATTTATGCTTGAACCGGATGATTAAAATATGGGGAATATTGAAACTGTCCTTTCCAGTAGTATAGCTGCTTTCTGTTTTTTGCAGCCTTTGTTATTGCTGTAACTATGTGGTATGGCTCTGTATTTGCTTAAGGAATTATGGCTGGAGGGTGTGTCCATATCTGAGAAAAGATGTGTAAAGTAGAATTTATCTTGATCTTTTAAGGTCATACGTTTTTTTCTTAGAATGGCATTTTCTGGTTTAAACCCGTTGGTCTTTCCTATTGTTTTTTTTTTTTTTTAAGATGCAAGTTCAAATTAGATACTCTGGTACATGGCATTCTTATTGAATGCTAATAGGCACAATAGTGGCTTACTGGCTTTCCTATTATGCATTAAGGTAGATGTTCTCGATGGTGGTTGCAGGGCTCTTCTAAAGGAATTTGTAAAGATCAATCTATCAAAAAGGTGAAGTATGCCTTGCCCTCGGTCCCTTTCCTTCTTCCTTGTGTTTCTCTTGATCTGCTGCACTTTTGCATTTGCTGATCACTGCACAGTCCATTGGAGCACTTGCTCGCTGCTAGTCCTGAAACAAACA
The DNA here is from genome assembly GCA_001974825.2 of Corchorus olitorius. Classification (NCBI taxonomy): domain Eukaryota; kingdom Viridiplantae; phylum Streptophyta; class Magnoliopsida; order Malvales; family Malvaceae; genus Corchorus; species Corchorus olitorius. Next base: position 9,758 of record AWUE01020796.1, on the reverse strand, counting down.
TTATGTTTATATATTCACATGGGCTTTCTATAGGTCTGGCACAATTATAGCTTTGATAATCGTGCCATTGAGAATTATGGGCTGTAGATTTCTGAAGAACATGCAGATTTTAGAAATGAGAGGCCTTGTATCTAGGTAGATTTTATAGATGGTGGTGGCAGGGCTCTTTTTTAAAAAAAGAGAATTGAGCCATTTTTTGAGATAAATCCATCAAAAAGGTAAAGTATGCCTTGCACTTGCTCTCTTTCTTTCTTCCTTGTGTTTCTCCTGATCTGCTGTACTTTTGCATTTGCTGATTATTGCATAGTCCATTGGAGCACTTGCTCATCATTAGCATGGAAACAAGCTTTATGCTGATATATTCACTTGGGCTTTCTATAGGTTTGGAACAATTATAGCTTTGATAATATGTCATTGAGAAGTATGGGTTGTAGGTTTCTGGATTTTATGCTGACACAGGGCATATGGCATGGTTGCGAGACTTGTCAAGATGAACTATATCGTTGTCCATGAAAGGCAAGGGTCTCATGATAAATAACTTGTGATTGTTTGTCTCTTTTCCTTTTTTTTTAAATGATATTAGATTACCCAATGAGTTAGATTTGCAAATACACGATGAGCTGCATTTTGTTTTTCACTCTCCCTTTGATGATTCTTTTATTCTGTTTCTCACAAGTAATATCAGAATATCTGGTCTTTAAAACCTTCCGCAACCTTCTGTAGTTCATTGGTTGTTGTGCATTGGTAAATTTTTGCTTCTGGTGGAATATAAGGTATTAAGGAGTTATATTGCCTCATGAGATGTAAGAATGCAGTACTTCTCAGCAGTTGCTTGCAATATCGCTTCAATATGGAGCTGTATGATTTAGATCATCAAGCAGAAGAAATAGTTAGCATCTCCTTCTAGATTAAAGGGCGATGGCTTTTACAACCTAGCATGATAGGAATGTTGAAACTTAAATTGATTATCCAATAATTGCCACATAAAAGTTGCTATAAGGGAAATGCATGGATTTAATAATGAATAACAAGTTGGTCTTTCTGTTTCCAGAGCTACTTTAAACTTTTGTTATGATCTGGTTTTCTTTTTTTGCATAATGTCCAGTGTCTTAGCCATAATCTACTAAAGATGAATTGTTAGCTTTGATGTTGGATCAACAGGTAGTGCTTCAAAATACCTAGCAACTATCCTTTAGGCTTCAGTAGCACCTCTGCTTTATGCTGGCATCATTGTTTATACACCAATGATGTGCAGTAACAGGAATCAACCTGGAAAATTTATAGGCGTGATTGGGCTCGCCTGACTTGGTCACATGGCAGTACATATCTAAGAAAGTAGAAGCTTTGAATCTTCTTGGTGTAGACCACTTTGTTGTCTCATCTAACAAAGAGCAGATGATGGTAAAGATTAAAGAGTGCTAGCATCTTAGAATCTCATTTTATTTATCGTTTAGGTCTTTGACGGCCTTTCTGGAACTGAGTGCAGGGCCTATCAAATTTATTGGACCTTTCAGTTGACACTGAATCTGGGGATCATCCCTTTGATCCCTACATGCTACTCCTGAAAAATGCTGGTTTTTATGTCCTAGCTAGGTTACCAAGTGAAGTCAAATTCAGCCCTGCAAGTCAAAATCTGGACATTTCATGATAACTGTTGTTGCATTTTGTGTCTTCTCTTGATCAGTATAACCTAAACTGTTTGAATCGACCATTTGACAGTATGATAACACATAGATTTGTGAAATATATTTATACAATGAATGCACTTGCACCACATGATTAGCATTATTATTAGATGGATGGTAGGTATTCACTTCTGTGAAGAATCCTTAGAGCTTATGTTGTGTTTTATGTAAGTATATCAATAATTGAGTTGGAAGAAGTGTTTAATGACATCAACTCTGTCACTGGAGAGAAGTGTTTTACACAAAATTTTTTTCAAGAGTTGGGAGCATTTATTGAAATTGCATAGTGAACCTTTATGTTTCTTTTCTTTGTTTTTATGCTTGTTCAAGAACATAATTTTTCAAAGATCTCTCTTTGTAACTAGCATACACTCAGGCCCCAGCTTATGAAATAATTATGCTATAGTAATAGAACTTTTTACTCTATTACAAATTCATTTCTTTGATCTGATAAATGATTATACTTGTGTTATTTTCGCATTATACCTGTTTGTGCCTTTATGACTTTTGCAGAGTATTCTTCATTGTTGAGGAAAGGACTTAAGCTTGTTTGTCAGAGCTTGGTATAATGCCTCAAAAGTAATCTCTCACTGGCAATCAACATTTAGATTTCTAATCACCATATTCACATTCTTGATTATGTTAATTATCATAGATTATGGGCCATACTAAAGCAATAAGCTATTTCAGGGGTCCAAAAGCCACTCTTACTGGCTGAAGCCTGAAGATAATGGGCCATTGCAAGATCATACCAAGTCTGATCTCACATCATTTCATTTCACTTGCTTTGGAATTATCATTGTGATCAGAAATCTCCGGCATACCAGGTTCTTTCCTTCTCATTTCCCGTCGCTCTAGCTAGCTAGAAAAAATTACATCAAAGAATATGATGCCCCTAGGCTCCAACTTTTGAAATTTAATTTGTACATGCCTAAACTTTAGTACTAATCATTAGTGCAAGGTTAATGAATTAAGTTAATGGAAGATTGGTCTATCAACCATATTCAGTTACTGGTAGTTTGCAATTTTATGCCAAAACATGGTACTTAGGCTCTTCATTTCTTCACCAAATTGATCTTCAAAAGAATTAGTTGCCGTTTTAATAACATGTAGAAACCATGAAGCTGTCATCTAGTGAGCATAGGAAAGAGGATGTTGATGTATTTATAAATGATCAGTTTAATTCAAGCACTGATAAAATTGTTGATGATCTGCCTGGGGACATGTAGAAACCATGCATAATACAGCCGGCGACTTATTTCGGAATTTGATCATCAGCCTACAGCAGGTTGATTTTCATTGATAGAATTAACGATAGTATATATAATATTCCTGCATCTGCTGGGGTTCTTGCTCCTTTAATTCTCACCAAAAGTTGAATCAGTACTTTTCCAGATTCAACTTTCAAATTTAGTGGAATGTTACTAGTCTAATAATCCTCGCGTGGTAGTGACTAATTCAAGTAGTTATGAATATATCAATGGATTGTCAGTTTGTAACCCAACATCATGCTCACGCACAAGCATAATTATTCAGAGAATGAAAATGAAATTCATATGGATTTCTGACATCTGGTTTAGAAAGATGGAAAATTTGAGAGCAAGAGATTTCTTTTCTCAGTTAATTACTGTAGATAATATATAGTATAATAGAGTAAACAAACACTGTTATGGTCATAATGGCACATTGCAAACGTAAAAGATACTTACTCATGAACTCTATTTATGCTGTCTCTCTCTCTTTTTTGCTTTCCTTCAAAAATAGTGTAGCATGGAAAAACAAACAAGTTTCACCTTCCTTCTCCAATAATGTCACTAATTTCAGTAACATTTATTGGAGAGATAATCAGCTCTGTCTCATTAATGGTCCTGTTCTTGGTACTGATCTTGTCGTCGCTGTTATCTGATGCAGAGGATGTTTGTGTATCTTCCTTCTTGAAGGTGGCTGTTTCATCGTTAAAATCCCAGTCAGTTATGTAACTTGGTTTGGTTGCAACACTGCTCACTTCAGCATCTCCAGTAAGCATAGCCACGACACGGGACATGGGTGGCCGCATATTTGGTGATGCTTGAGTGCATAAAAGTGCCACTCCTAGCACTCGAAGAGCTTCATTTTCGTCGAATTCCTCTAAACTTAGATCCATCACGCCCAAGCTTTCATTGTTTTCAACCAGGTTCCATGCCTAGACACGTTATTGTAGAAATATAAGTAAATCATGATAACTTTTAAAGGTGCTTTGAATGAAAAGTGCTACAAAAGGGAAAAGGATTTTCTTTTAGATTACCCAATCAAGAAGGAAAAATCTTTGATTTTGTAAGTTATTGCTAGAGTTTGGTCTACCGCTGAGAATCTCCATTGCAATAACGCCAAAGCCAAAAACATCAGCCTTCTCAGTAAGATGCCCACGCATTGCGTACTCTGGGGCCAAGTAGCCACTTCAAGAAAACGAAATGATCGATCAAATGGTGAATGCTTATTGAGAAATTTCCTGTATTTAAATTGGGTAGAGATATTCTGCTCGAAAAAAAAAGGGTAGAGATATTAAGGACTCATTCACAAAAGGTTGAAAGGCTTACATGGTTCCCGCAACTCGAGTGCTGATGTGCGTTTCCTTGTCATCATATAGCTTTGCCAGTCCAAAATCAGATATTTTCGGGCACAGCTCTGCATCCAGCAAAATATTGCTAGCCTTGACATCTCTATGGACAATTCTTGGTCTAGACTCCTCATGAAGATAAGCTAGCCCTCTTGCCGTTGACAAGCAAATCTTGAAACGGGTTGGCCAATCAAGATGCAACTCACTCTTACCTGCATTTATATACATAATATATAGTGCAAAAATCTCATAAACTTGTTCACTAATCAACTAAGGATTGAATTTGGACTGCACATAGTCCTTTTAGAATGGATGCACTAATCAACCATTCAAATCTACTTCTTTTACGTTTTCTGATATTTTTGGAATCTGCAGAGGACTCTAAAGAATGGCAAACATGAAATAATTTTAGAAATTATCATACCAAAGAGTGCCTGATCAAGACTTTTATTTTCAAGATACTCGTAAACAAGGAGGCGTCTATTTCCTTCAATGCAGCACCCGTATAGTCTGACAAGATTACGATGTTTCACTGCTGATATGGTAGCTATCTCAGTAACAAATTGAGACTTCCCCTGGTTTGCTTCTCGTAAAAGCTGCTTCACTGCTACAACTCTCCCATCAGAAAGTGTACCCTAAAATGTACTATGATTTAGTAACTTTGTAATAAATCAGCCTCTCTTACCATCTTTCATCATAATTTGTCAAGTTTCCATAATAGAAATGAAGGAACAATATAATACCTTGAATACGGCTCCAAACCCTCCTTCCCCTAACTTGTTTGAAGGACTGAAGTCATCTGTGGCAGCTTTCAACTCAGCATAACTAAATGTGTTTGGTCTTGGGCCAATACCAAGAAGCACTGCAGAGAAAGTTAGGCAATTAGTAGGTATATATGAAACTGATGTATGATTACTTTATGATATACCTTTCTCATCATCATCTTCTTTTCTACTCTTAAAGTAGATGATTGCCAATGCCAGTATCAAAGCCATGGCTCCGACAGGCACTGCAATACCAACAGCCAATGCTGTATGGTTCTCATCTCTTGTAATGCCCGGTGGTAACCCACTGACGGTTGGTTTGAAATCTGAGCATGACATAACCGAGGTATCAGAAACAGCAGCAGAAGATAGGGACATGAATCACATATTTTCTTAAGGATTTTTTAAGTGTTGAAAATAGTGTCTTACTTGGAACAACATTAATGGCTGAAATCAATGGACCATAATAACCTTGTGCCGGTGTACAACAGGTCCCCTTACCAGCTCAAAACAGGTGAATTATATATTTTTTCTGAGTATTGGGGCAAAAAATTTAGAAAAAAATTTTCGGGTCAGTTTTTTGCCGAAATCGTGTACTAATTCTCACGGTTTTTGGCTAAAAACGCGTTCCGGAGCCCCGGTTCAATTTTGCATGATTTTTGGCGCAAAGACTCCTTAAAATATCTATATTCATCAAACCAAATCTCAGCCATATTAGATTTTAGCCATATTGGATATAACTCATATAAGGTTTTGTTTTTTCGAGCATCTCAATCTTGTTTCCATTTAATAAGAAATTAATTCGGAAAAAATGGTAAAATGATATTAAAAGTGTGAAAAGCCCATCAATGTTTTTGGCGTTGAATTATATATTTTTTATGAGTATTGTGGCAAAAAATTGAGAAAAAAATTTTCGGGTTAGTTTTTAGCCGAAATCGTGTACTACATCACGGTTTTTTGCTAAAAACGCGTTCCGGAGCCCCGACTCAATTTTGCATGATTTTTAGCGCAAGGACTCCTTAAAATATCTATATTCATCAAACCAAATCTCAGCCATATTGGATATAAGGATTTGTTTTTACAAGCTTCTCAATCTTGTTTTGATTTAATTAGAAATTAATTCAGAAAAATATGGATAACGATATTGGCAATCTTGTTTTGATTTAATTAGAAATTAATTCAGAAAAAAATGGAAAACGATATTAGAAGCGTGAAAAACCCGCCAATCTTTTTGGCGTTGAATTATATATTTTTTCTGAGTATTGTGGCAAAAAATTGAGAAAATACTTTTCGGGTCCGTTTTTTACCGAAATTGTGTCCTAACCATCACGGTTTTTGGCTAAAAACGCGTTCTGTAGCCACAACTAAATTTTGCATGATTTTTGGCGCAAAGACTCCTTAAAATATTTATATTAATCAAACCAAATCTCAGCCATATTAGAATTTAGCCATATTGGATATAACTCATATAAGGTTTTGTTTTTTCGAGCATCTCAATCTTGTTTCGATTTAATTAGAAATTAATTCGGAAAAAATGGAAAAACGATGTTAAAAGTGTGAAAAGCCCATAAATGTTTTTGGCGTTGAATTATATATTTTTTCTGAGTATTGTGGCAAAAAATTTAGAAAAGAATTTTCGGGTCAGTTTTTTGCCGAAATCATGTACTAACCATCACGGTTTTTAGCTAAAAACGCGTTCCGGAGCCCCAACTCAATTTTGCATGATTTTTGCCGAAAAGACTCATTGAAATATCTATATTCATCGAAACAAATCTCAGCAATATTGGATATAACTCAAATAAGGATTTGTTTTTTCGAGCATCTTAAACTTGTTTCGATATAATTAGAGATTAATTCGGAAAAAAATGGATAAACGATATTAAAAGTGTGACAAGCCCATCAATTTTTTTGGCATTGAATTACATATTTTTTCTGAGAATTGTGGCAAAAATTTAAGAAACCATTTTTCGGGTCAATTTTAAGCCGAAATCGTGTACTAATCATCACGGTTTTTGGCTAAAAACACGTTCCAGAGACCCACCTCAATTTTGCATGATTTTTGGCGCAAAGACTCCTTAAAATATCTATATTCATCAAACCAAATCTCAGCCATATTAGATTTAGCCATATTGGATATAACTCATATAATGATTTGTTTTTTCGAGCTTCTCAACCTTGTTTCGATTTAATTAGAAATTAATTCGGAAAAAAAATGGAAAAACGATGTTAAAAGTGTGAAAAGCCCATCAATGTTTTTGGCGTTGAATTATATATTTTTTCTGAGTATTGTGGCAAAAATTTGAGAAAAAAATTTTCGGGTAAGTTTTTAGCCGAAATCGTGTACTATAATCATCACGGTTTTTGGCTAAAAACGTGTTCCGGAGCCCCGACTCAATTTTGCATGATTTTTGGCGCAAAGACTCCTTAAAATATCTATATTCATCGAAACAAATCTCAACAATATTGGATATAACTCATATAAGGATTTGTTTTTTCGAGCATCCCAATCTTGTTTCGAATTGAATTAGAGATTAATTCGGAAAAGCCCATCAATGTTTTTGGCGTTGAATTATATAATTTTTCTGAGTATTGTGCCAAAAAATTGAGAAAAAAAATTTTCGGGTCAGTTTTTAACCGAAATCGTGTACTAATCATCACGGTTTTTGGTTAAAAACGTGTTCCGGAGCCCCGACTCAATTTTGCATGATTTTTGGCGCAAAGACTCCTTAAAATATCTATATATTCATCGAAACAAATCTCAACAATATTGGATATAACTCATATAAGGATTTGTTTTTTCGAGCATCCCAATCTTGTTTCGATTTAATTAGAGATTAATTCGGAAAAAATGGAAAAACGATATTAAAAGTGTGAAAAGCCCATCAATCTTTTTGGCGTTGAATTATATATTTTTTCTGTGTATTGTGGCAAAAAATTGAGAAAATACTTTTCGGGTCAGTTTTAGCCGAAATCGTGTACTAATCATCACGGTTTTTGGCTAAAAACGCGTTCCGGAGCCCCGGCTCAATTTTGCATGATTTTTGGCGCAAAGATTCCTTAAAATATCTATATTCATCAAACCAAATCTCAGCCAAATTAAATTTTAGCCATATTGAATATAACTTATATAAGGATTTGTTTTTTTCGAGCATCTCAATTTTGTTTCGATTTAATTAGAGATTAATTCGGAAAAAATGGAAAAACGATATTAAAAGTGTGAAAAGCCCATCAATATTTTTGGCGTTGAATTATATATTTTTTCTGTGTATTGTGGCAAAAAATTTGAGAAAATACTTTTCGGGTCAGTTTTTAGCCGAAATCGTGTACTAATCAATCACGGTTTTTGGCTAAAAACGCGTTCCGGAGCCTCGACTCAAATTTGCATGATTTTTGGCGCAAGGACTCCTTGAAATATCTATATTCATCAAACCAAATCTCAGCCATATTGGATATAAGGATTTGTTTTTACGAGCATCTCAATCTTGTTTCGATTTAATTAGAAATTAATTCGGAAAAAAATGGAAAAACGATATTAGAAGTGTGAAAAGCCCATCAATGTTTTTGGCGTTGAATTATATATTTTTTCTGAGTATTGTGGCAAAAAATTGAGAAAAAAATTTTCGGGTCAGTTTTTTGCCGAAATCGTGTACTAATCATCACGGTTTTTGGCTAAAAACGCGTTCTGGAGCCCCGAACTCAATTTTGCATGATTTTTGGCGCAAAGACTCCATGAAATATCTATATTCATCGAAACAAATCTCAACAATATTGGATATAACTCAAATAAGGATTTGTTTTTTCGAGCATCTCAATCTTGTTTCGATTTAATTAGAGATTAATTCGGAAAAATAAATGGATAAACGATATTAAAAGTGTGAAAAGCCCATCAATCTTTTTGGCGTTGGATTATATATTTTTTCTGAGTATTGTGGCAAAAAATTGAGAAAATACTTTTCGGGTCAGTTTTTTGCCGAAATCGTGTACGCATCACGGTTTTTGGCTAAAAACGCGTTCCGGAGCGCAAGCTCAATTTTGCATGATTTTTGCCGAAAAGACTCCTTGAAATATCTATATTCATCGAAGCAAATCTCGGCAATATTGGATATAAGGATTTGTTTTTTCAAGCATGTCAATCTTGTTTCGATTTAATTATAAATTTATTCGGAAAAAATGGAAAAACGATATTAGAAGCTTAAAAAGTTTGTCGATCTTTTTGGCGTTGAATAATATATTTTTTCTGTGTATTGTGGCAAAAAATTGAGAAAAAAAATTTTGGGTAAGTTTTTAGCCGAAATCGTGTTCTAACCATCACGGTTTTTGGCTAAAAACGCATTCCGGAGCCCAGCTCAATATGGAGTTGTATGATTTAGATCATCAAGCAGAAGAAATAGTTAGCATCTCCTTCTAGATTAAAGGGCGATGGCTTTTACAACCTAGCATGATATAAATGTTGAAACTTAAATTGATTATCCAATAATTGCCACATAAAAGTTGCTATAAGAGAAATGCATGGATTTAATAATGAATAACAAGTTGGTCTTTCTGTTTCTAGAGCTACTTTTAACTTTTGTTATGATCTGGTTTTCTTTTTTTGCATAATTTCCAGTGTCTTAGCCAAATCTACCAAAGATGAAATGTTAGCTTTGATGTTGGATCAACAGGTAGTGCTTCAAAATCCTAGCACTATCCTTTAGGCTTCAGCAGCACCTCTGC
>AWUE01020795.1:0-58408 GCA_001974825.2 Corchorus olitorius | reverse complement strand
CAGAGGGGGCAGTGGTAGCACCCTGGGCGTAATTGGTTTTGCTGCATGAAAACAAAAAAATGATGAGCAGTAAGCATCTGAAACAAGGAGATAAAGAAGATGGTGGTATCAGCCTTGACATCATCTTTCTCTCTTCATTCACACTGAGGATTAATTTGAATTTAGTTTTATACATATAATATAAGCTTGGCAGCTTCTCACTCGCCAGCCTCGGCCCCTTATATACATATATTAACATGCTTACATGCATCTACGTACAGAGGCAGAAAAGCAGAAGACTCAGCAGGTCAATATTAATCAATGCTATAAACAAACAAAATACTAAGTCCTTGGACGATATAATTAATGTACTGTCTATCTAACTTACTATATGCGCAGTATTATATATTTATTGATTTGGGCCACTTTTCACTCAATTATTTTTGGAAAGTTGGCAACTAGCTCTAGCTGAGTCAAGAGTACTGTACGTACGTACTATGTAGATATAGATAACTATATATACATATACCCTCTTAAATATTTTGGGGCTTTTATTTAAGATCAAATTCATCATAAAAACTTTACTGGTAATTTTGGTCAAATTCAAAACATGATTGTTGTGAATGTAATTGCTGGATTATAGATGGAAAAAAATTACAAGAGAGATCATTTTATAAAGTGATCAAAAGTTGGATTGTGGATATATATACATCTAATAGTATTAAAGTTTCTCTAATCTAATGACTAATAGTATTAAAAGTTTCTCTGTATGCATGACATTAACACTAGGGAGAGTGTAGTTGCAATCGCAATAATATCTTACTATTTACTGATATGATGATGGAACTGAAAAGGGACCCATCAACAGATCAACTCAACTCTTGCAAGGGCGGATGTATATGTGTTAATGAGGGTAGGTAACACGAGCCCAACTTCCTTCACTTTTTATATGTAACGTACGTAATTTGTATATATTATTATAATTATAATAATATTTTCAGTGATATTTTTTTAAAGCAAGATTAATATATTAACAATAAGTTTGGCAATATTATAGTAATAATCAATTTACTATAACCTCAACCAACAAGGGGTTGGATCAAGTGGTAAGCGACTTGTTCCAGTTTAAGCAGATCTCAGTTTCGAGATCTTGCGTAACTGTCTCTGTTGTGGATCGGATTCGGATTAATCGGGTTAGTAACGATGAGGTGGGTATATTTTTCTTTCCCCAAACACACCCTACAACTTGGCTATAACTCTTCTTACATCAACAAATTAAATGCAAGAACACAAATGGGGTCTCAATCTGCAAAATTTAAAACCACCAAAGAAATGTTCTATGTATATGTTTGCAACTTACGACACAGTAACCTACGAGTACGAGGCAACAAGCTCTTTTTTGGCAACTAACGTTAGACTTTTCTACGACTCTGTGTTCCGGTCCCTTTCCCATATTGTTAATTGTCACTTGTCAAGAAATAAAAATCCTTAGCGATTACTACTAATTCAAACAACCTTAATTTTTTCTTTTTTCTTAGGAAAAACACCCTTGTATTAATTGGACAATTAAAGAATTTTGAAGTGTCAACCTGCCACCAATGACCATGTCGAACTCAAATTTAGACAAGCTTCCCCCACGTGGCATGAACTCAACTAGATTTAGAGCCAGTAAGATGTCGACTTAAAGCCCTTTTTATCCCCCAGAACTTGTATGATTTTGACATTTTACTCCATAAATTTTAATTTTGGACATTTTGTTCATTGAACTTGTAATTTTGAGCAATTTTAGTCCCTCTCAATCTTAGTCTGATGGCATTTTGGTTTGATGTGTCATTGTCACGTGGCATTGTCACATCAGTAATTAATACAATTTGAGAGGGAATAATGTGTCCTCAAATTGCAAATTTAAGGGGCAAAAAGTATCAAATTAAAGTTTAGGAAGTAAAATGTTAATTTTAAACAAATTTACGGGGCAATTAATGTGTCCTTAATTTTTTCTTTTTTCTTAGGAAAAACACCCTTGTATTAATTGGACAATTAAAGAATTTTGAAGTGTCAACCTGCCACCAATGACCATGTCGAACTCAAATTTAGACAAGCTTCCCCCACGTGGCATGAACTCAACTAGATTTAGAGCCAGTAAGATGTCGACTTAAAGCCCTTTTTATCCCCTCAGAACTTGTATGATTTTGACATTTTACCCCATAAATTTTAATTTTGGACATTTTGTTCATTAAACTTGTAATTTTGAGCAATTTTAGTCCCTCTCAATCTTAATCTGATGGCATTTTGGTTTGATGTGTCATTGTCACGTGGCATTGTCACATCAGTAATTAATACAATTTGAGAGGGAATAATGTGTCCTCAAATTGCAAATTTAAGGGGCAAAAAGTATCAAATTAAAGTTTAGGAAGTAAAATGTTAATTTTAATCAAATTTATGGGGCAAAAAGGGACTTTAATCATAAGATGCCCCTAGCTGTTACTATTTGTCTAGTGGCCAGCCGCTACTTGTCAAGTACGGATTTTCCCTTTAAATGGTAGTAAATGGATACATCTTGAAAAATGGAACGGTTTAATGTTGAAAGGTAAAGGCAACTACATTTTTCATTGTGTAGGACCAGAAAGGAGGAGAAACAAATATGCGCAGCCCAAGTTGGTTTCCTAAAAAAAAGAAGTGCCCAAGGTTTTTAAGTTTCCCATCTCAAGGAATCAAACAGTACATTAACCTTTTGCTTGCCACTCTTGTTTTTGATTGCAGGATGCTCCATTTAGACTTTAGAGTTTAGAGAAAGAAACCGTCGTGCCGATGCTTTGGCTCGCAGAGGCAGCGCCCATGGATGACTTTTTCTGTTTGGCTCGCAAGAGCAAGCCATATTAATTCAGATTAGACGGGCCAACTTGTCCGAATGGCTCATCTTTGAGGGAAATTTTGCGGGGCCAGGCCCAGGCTCCCTAGGCTCCTACAGTATATTTTGCTTTTATAGAAGGCGCTTTGGATCGTCTTCTTCACAGTTCCTGGGCCATTGGCAGGCCGAATTTGGTCAAGTGTTACGGGCTTGTAATTTGTGGCCCATGAATTGTATCAAGTCCATTTTTATATATGGATTTTAGATTTCTCATCCTTTAATCATCACCGTTGAAAATAAAGCAAGAACAGATAAATCTTATTCAGAACAACATAAAACTGAGTGCAGGATCAAGGCTATTTATATAGACTAAATCATCCTAATTACACTAACACATAGAACTAAATATTCCTAATCTAAACGCCTAAGAGATCTGAAATATCTGTCACATTAATTGATACTATAAAATACAAAATTATCTTTATTAATCACAACAACAACAACTTGCTCATTCCACTATGCACATAGTATCCACTAAATCTTGACAATAGATGATTCATTGTTCTTACTTCTTACCTTCCTCATAATTACCATTTTTTCTTCTCTTAACATAGATAACAACTGCAAATACTAGTATCAAAGCCACGGCTGCGACAGGCACTGCAATACCAACAATCAATGCTGTATGTTTCTTATTTTTCGGATTGCCCAGTGGTATCCCATTGACAGTTGGTATGAAATCTGAGCAACATATATATATAAGAGAGATATCAGAAACAGCAAAACAGAAGATAAGCACATGAAGATTTTAGAAAAGGTGTCTGTCTTACTTGGAACAACATTAATGGCTGAAATGGATGGACCATAGTAACCTTGAACTGGTGTACAGCAGGTCCCCTTACCGGCCCAAAACAGGTGAATTTCAAGATAGTTCTCTGTTACATTTACAGTGAAATTCCTAGTTACTGCTATTTCAACACCACCTGCTGCCTTTGATATATCAAAATCCCTTAATTGACGAGTTCCCTAATGAAGCATTAACAAGATATAGTATTGAAGTAAGATTTCTAAATGTAAAATTAAGCGAAAATTGTTGTCATCATAGAAATAGTACTGCAGATAAAGGGTATGAATTCCAAGTTCAAATAGAGTATTACCTGAACATAAACATCGAAAACACGCCTTGCTAGACTCTGCCAAGTCTGTGTGCTTCGGGACGGGAAACCTGTTTCTGCAAAGTATAGGTTTACAGTGTAAGGTCCATTCTCAAGGCCTAAGCCATAGTATCTGAGTGATCCAGGGGAGAGCCTTGAAGTTTGATACAGTTCAGGAGTATTGGTACTTGTCACTTGAACCAAGGTGTTCTCCACAAACTGTGGATCTTGTCTGTCTGCAAACAAGCCTGCATTGCTAACTGCCCATTTTTGTGTACTGGTTACTCTAAATGTAGCCGAGCCAAGAGCTTCATTCTCAGCCTCGAAAACTATCCCATCAAAAATCATCTGCGGGCCACCACACTTGATTGAGAAGTTTGCATCTGCCAATGCCAACATTGAAACATATTTAGCATTTGTCATGATTAATCTAGTACCAGTATAATTAAAACCTTAACAATGGATACTCGTTCTAAAAGTTTCAGCAAAGCTCACATCGCGGAGGGTGTTTGTTGCATGGGAAGCCTCTTTGAAGGCACTCTAATCCTTGTAAAAGCCTGTCAAATTTTTAAACAACTACTGGATTAGGCTCTCTAAAAGTAGGAAGCATTTGGTTAAATATACATGAATTCTTTCAAGACATTCTTGGGAAAGATGTGGAAAGGAGAAGGGAAAAACATATACTGTGGGATGATAAGTGATAACTCACCTTATATTTGTGCTGCTAGATGTGAAATTGTTGGCCACTAAATTCCTACATAAAATGACATGAAACAATCTCTTAAAAATGCCCTTAATATGCCTTGAATCATCTAAGACAATATGTAAACAGAGTAAACAAATATTGACTGATTTGCAAATTGATTCCCTTTTTACATTATCATATCAATTTTGATAAAGTAAGCATTCAAATCAGAGAACAATTGTTGCTAATGAAAGTATCATGGTATAAGAATAAGATACATACAATTGTATGCCTGAGTTTATCCATGAAGGCAAGTCTCCTGATAGATAATTGTATGCTAAATCTCTGCATCCACAAATACAATGGCAGAAAGTCAATAGGTTGATTGGGAGACAATCAAACTCGAGCAATAAATAAAATGGTATGAATGTGATAGGTAGGATGGCTTACATGGTCCGAAGAGTTTCACCCTTTTGGCTGGGCAAGGCACCTGACAGACTATTATTTCCTAGAAACCTGTCCATTTCAACAGCATGGAATTGAGAAGAGTAATGTCAAGTGAAAAGTGGCCAGACCCAAAAATATAAAGTTAAAACTGACAGAAAGATGAGATTTTCAACCATTGAAGGTCATTCTTTATTAGCTTACAAGTCTTTAAGATTACTCATAGTGAACAAAGCACTTGGAATTTGGCCTGTCAAGTTGTTGAAGCTGAAATCCCTGGAGAAGAAAAGGAATTAAACATAAAGTAGAAGCAAATATCATAACAATTATTGAAGTTTTAAAAAAATTTAACTTACAGCTTTTGCAAAGATTGTAATTCTGTGATATAAGATGGAAAATCACCAGTGAGTAAGACATTTCTTAGAACTCTGCAGCAGGAAATACACAAAAAACAACAGAAATGTAATAAGTCTCTTGGTCAATCAATTTAGCTAAAAGAAGGAACAAATAAGTATAAGAAGTAATAAAGAGTATAAATAACTCACAAGTCAGTCAACTTCTTTAGATTTCTTACAAAATCAAGAGAAGAGCTACTACCGTTGTATATACCATTAATGCGCCTACATGATCATATACAAGCATCAAACACATCTAAAATTTTTACATATACTTGTAAGACTATGCAAACAAAGTAAGAGAGCCCTGTTGTAAATGTTAGGAGTATCATAGAAAAACAAGGTATCTACTCACAAAGAACTCAGAGAGGTTAAGTTTGCAAAACTTGATGGTATAGGTCCTTCAAAAGAGTTCCCTTCAAATCTCCTGTATAAACATTTGACACACTAGTCAATGAAAAATCTAGAAAGAGTTGTACGGTACAACTTGCACTGCTTAATGTTGATTCAGAAATTTAACTGACGAATTTCGATAACTTACAAGGATATAAGCTTTGTCCATTTATTACCAATAAAATCAGGTATTTTGCCTGTCAAGGCAATGTTAGATGCCCACCTATATTGAACATAAACTCATTGTTAAGAGAAATCTCTAATGTCTTCCACAATTTAAAGGTGTAGGAGATATATGTAGAAAAGGCAATATTAAACATATAGAATGGTCATAATTCATAGGTATTTTTTTAGTCCTTACACAGTTTGCAGGTTTTCAAGGTTAGCAAACGTTTCAGGAATCTCGCCACCCAATCCGGAACTGTCAATGTAACTGTAACATCATAAACCAATGTTGTTATGTGATTCTGTCAACTCAATCAAGTAAAGACCTACAAAGAACTAAACAAAGTTAGAACTTACAGTTGTTGAAGGTTGACTAAATTACCAAGTTCTGGAGGGAGTGTTCCCGAGAAATTATTATTACCAAAAGACCTGCATGACATTGATCAACATGAAATACCTTTTGCAGTAAGAATAAGAACTGATAACATTTTGCTTAGGTTTGGTTCATTAAAGCAACAGCTGTATTGTTTACAGGGCAACTACAATGCACAAGCAAGACATCATCAACTAATTCGTCCTTTCAGGCATGGGGTACATACAAAAGTAAATCATTCCCTAAAAACAGAAGTATTTGATGCTTTACAGTGACAAAAGGCTCATTAAAAGAGTTTGTTTAAGTCTTACAGCAGAAATAGCTCCTTAAGATTCCCAAGCTCCTTTGGAATTGGTCCAGAGAAAGTATTGTGCGCAATCGACCTATACAAATTAAAATAAATAAATTATCAATTTGAAGACAGTCTCTCATTTCTTGTTTTGGCATCAGAAGACAGTTTCTTCTTCAATATTAGAAGTTAAAGAGAATGACAACTTGATTATGTCAGTAGCAATTTTTCATTATGAATAAAGCATGATTTCCATTCTCATAGATGAATGAAAAACATACATAAAAAAAAGAATGATTTTGATATGAGACCATCTTTCAGTACTCACAGTAATCCTAGTCTAGACATATTTCCAATAAATGCTGGCAAGGGACCAGAAAAGAAGTTTTGATCAATCTTCCTGCATCACCGAAAAATGCTGGTTAAAATTAAATTGTTAATGGTTTATATATATTCAAATTAAACATGAAAAGAAAAGAAAAGAAAATTCTTACAAGAACTCCAGATAAGGCAAACCCAAAAGCTCTTCCGGTATCACTCCTCGTTTGTTCAGAGCATATACCCTCCTGACAGAAGTGTGTAAACATGTAAACTTGCAAGTAATATGGATATATTGACAGAAACAAACACTTCAAAATTCAAACCAATTCCACTGCCCTTTGACTCCAATTGCAAGTAAAAGTGCAAGCTTACAGTCTAGTGATGTGGCAGAGAGTGTTGCCCTGGAAAGAACAATCACATCTGATTGCAGGGTTGTTAGAAGGATCCTCAAACACAGAATCACTTTGACTAAGTGCAAGTCCACTGCATGGATCTCCAGTGGTGTTCCAAGAAGACACAGCTTGTGTATCCCATTGTTGGAAGATTGAGTTCAATGCCCTCACTGTTTATTTCCATCATTTTATTCAATTAAAAGGAAAAAACTATATTAGTAGATTATTAACAAAATGTTTAAGTAACATTAATCTATAACAGTGAACATAAACTGATCTGTTCAAATAAAGCTTGGAGATATTTCATATCAGGATTCAGATCATCACAATCCAAAGGCCAAATGCATTATTCTTAACACTGTTAATATTATGATTCGAGATATTTCAGAGATGAATAATTTTCATGTTTAGCATTAAATATTAATAACCAATAAAAGTCATAAAAGCAAAAGCAACAGCTAAAAGCATTCACATTTGGTCCATGAAAATGACAATTTTCTAATAATAATGAAGTTTTATAGTAAAGTTTATAGGAGAATATAATATATAGTATTCCTGTAAACAACCTCTAATACTGAAATGTTTGAGAAAAGAAAAAATATAACATTTTCCAAAAGGATAAAAATTGAATAATTCTTTGACTATACATATATACAAATTTCAACCAAAAAAAATATAAATATATATATATGAAAGAAGAAAAGTCAAGGGAAGCCATCTGAAGTGTCAACTTGCTTACACAATTCTGATGAAAATTAAATGTGTTACAACTAAAAAATAATCAAGAACAGAACACTTATATAAAAGAAGATAATTAGTATTCATTTCCATGATCACTTCACTAATAATATTATTAACTCAACTCAACAGAAATACTTAACTGAAATTGATTTACAATAAATTAATTCGATGATCTGGGTCTGGGGCAAACTAAATTTGGGTTTTAATGAAAACCAAAAGCATATGAATTTTGCTGCTATAGAAAGAATATCATATAATGATTCAGATAATCATTTGATTGCAAGTTTTTTGTAGTGATAGGAAAAATGAGCTATTTGTCCCTCCATTAATGCTTGATCATATCTGATACGCATAGCTTGGATTTTGCAAAGACAGAAACTAAACATGTAACAGAGAGAGAGGAATGAGGATACCTTCAGAGGGGTCAGTGGTAGCATTCTGGGCATGGGTTTTGCTGCATGAAAACAAAACAATGGAGAAGAAACAGAACAGCAAGCATCTGGAAGAAGACGAAGACGGTGGCTTCAGCCTTGAAATCATCTTTTCTCTTCCTTGACACAAAGGATTTTGAAAGACTAGGCAAGCTTCTCAATGGCTAAAACCCTTATATTAAGTATTAACATCTTGCTCTAATTTATGGAAGCAGAAAGCTACGACTAGGAGCTAGCCTGGTCAACACACACAAGACAAAATAGTCTCTTTGGACCATTATTCGTTTTTGGCGCGAGTTACCTCCCGTTCTCACTCAATTATTGTTGGCAAGTTGCTAACACAAGTCCACCCAATTTAATGTAAAGAGCAATGTTACTTAATCCGTCTAATTTTACTATAGTCTAATAATGTGTCAAGAATTTATCTTTTAAACTCTGCATTTATCTGTAATTAGGGGTTAATATAAATTCTTAACTTAATTATCAGACAAGATAATAGGTAACAAAACACGGATCAAAAATTATTTTCCCTATTTCTCTATTACTTTATCTATTCCAAAATAAGTGTCCATTTTAGAAAAAATATGGTCTACTCTTTGGACCAAATTCATCCAAATGTGAACACTTAATTTGGGTTAGAGGGAGTATTAAACTCTTCGGATTGGGATTTGGGAATATTGGCATGAATCTGAGCCTTGATTGGAGCTTTATCCAAATTGATCATGTCCACCATCGTCATATTCAAAGGAAGACCACCCAAAATCAAAATGGGGTCTCAACTCTCAAGTTTCAAACTTTAAAACCCCACCAAACAAAAGTGTTGAGTTATGTACAATGTTTGTTTGCAACTTGCACAGCTTCCCAACGACTTCTTTATATAGCAAAACCTCTTGGAAAATGGAGACGGACATGAGACGGTTTAATTTTGAAGGTAAAGGCAACTACTACACTATCTCCTCTCCTGTGTAGTAGGACCTAAAAGGAGAATCAAATGTGTCCAAGTTCAATACATTACCTATTTACTACCTTGTAAAATGTTTATAATTCATTAATAATATTGTTTTCTAATTGGTGGAAGCCTTTTGTGAAGAAGCCAGTAAATAAATCAATTCACATATTGGGAAGAAAAAGGTAAAGTAGCGACAAAGACCAAGGCCAAGACCAACACCTAAATTTTATATATATGCAGACGAGGAGACATCAACCGTGCGATCATGGTGCTTTCTTGTCACGAAGGTCAGCAGCTGCTTTAGCTCGACCAAACATGAAATATTGTCCACAAATAGGCAAAGCCGTCATTCTCAAAACTTTCAAAAATATCCAAAACTACAATCGACATCGATTTTTCGTCACAGCACATCATGCTTACGCACCATGAGCATTAAAATGACACGAGTGCAAAGAACTTACACGTGCCATGGGCCACGGTTCCATCGGCTCCCGCAGTATATAGCTATTTCTTTCCCATTTACCGCAGCATAAAATCACACAGAAATATCCATTCATACGATACAATTAATATTACTTAGTTTGCCTTAGTACTTGGTTTGCAAATTTGATTTTTGAATTTTATAGCATTGAATGAATATTAAACATGCATTATATCAGTGTAAAGTTTAGATTCCACGTGTGGGTTAAATTACTTAATTTCGTGTGTTTGGTATTTTTCTCTTCAAATCAAAGTTTTTGCTCGTACAATAAAAATATTTTAAGGAAATATATAAAAAAAAAAATCGACATTCTCATTAAGAAACAAAGGATTGAAATCCGTTCAAGTATTGTGTAACTAAATTCAATCACCAAATAGATTTCTTCTGTTCGGTGAGTATAAATTTAATCACAAATAAATTTTATCCGAATAAAAGAGAAAGAGACCATGAAAAAGATTAGAAAACAATTAGAGAAGCTTATAAGGTTGCAACCTCCTCACCCCATCTTATCAAATTTCCATTGGTTGAAAGCTGAACCAAGCTCAAGTTTTACTTTCCGTCTCCTCTCAGCAACATGAAATTTTATGCATCCTATAGAACCTTGAAGAGGGTAGCCACATGAATCTTGTCTTCCCTTTCCAATCTGATCCACTTCAACCAAATTCCCAAGTTCCTTCTTGTCAAATGGCCAAACACGAGTACCTAACCATTTTGCATCACTTTCTAAAGCTACCCCTGTCCACTTTGGCACCTCAGCTTGAAATAGTGGCCCAATAGGAACTGCACAATGTTCATCAATGCCTACCTTATAAATGTCAAGGTCACTATGATTCCCTAAAGAATAAGCATGTCGCTGCTTCTTGGAGCAACTCAACCTCTCTCTGAGATTGTATCCAAATTTAGTTTGATGCATTTTCTGATAGTAGTTCTGATCATCCTTTTTCAAAAATGCAACTTCTCGAAATAGCAAAATTTGCTTCCAGAATTCCTCACTCCCATAAGATTTCCATCTTGACCTATCCGGAAATGAACCAATCTCTGGATCACATGGATCCTTCCCAATCTCAGTAACCCAATTAAGCATCCCCCAAGTAGAGTCCCGCTTCCGCTTAAGAGATGAAAATTTTTCCTTGATGTCATTAGATTCCAATATCACAACATCATCGACAGAATCCTCTAAAAACCCTTTAAGATCATCTCCCAACTCCATTAAATGATTGTTGTAACTTGATTTGCTTTTCGATTGCTTATTATCAACAACACCCTCCAACCATTTCTCTAAAAGAACTAAGTACTTAACATAAACCAACTTGGCGGACGATGCTAAACCTGAACCCAAGTAGGACTTTTTCGTTACCAAATCCCATAACCCACTTGTTGAAACAACATCATAGCCACCTTTCTCCCTTACAACTAAGAAAAGCTTTAACAAATCCACAGATTTCCCATCTCCAAGCATCGGAGGAAGAGGCCAAATCCAACCTTGGGCACAAATCTCTCTTAGAAAAGATTCAAGAATCTTGTTAAACGAGAACTTAAAATTATCATGTTCAGATTCCGAAAGAGACCCTTCTGAAAATGGCTCGAGATCCGCCCAAGAATGCCGGAGATTTTCTGGTGTTTTAGCGCAATCTAGTGAAGACGCACCAGTTTTCAGCGACCACCCTGCCATGGAGTTCAAATTCAAAACCTGATTAATAAATAAAGAAGAGAGAAAAAAAAATTGTCTCCTTTAAACTAAAAAGACGGTGGAAGAGAACTGCGACGATATTTTAAACGAAGTCTGAGTAATAATAAAATCAGACTCTCTTCATATAGGCATCAGTTATATCCTTGGGTCAGGAAAATATTTAAAAAATAAAAAAAAAATCAGATAATTACCCTAATATAATAAATCCTGAGGGGTTTAATTCTACTTGTTATGCGCAAACAGAAAATAAACTGAATAAAATAAAGAACGCGAGAGATTTACGTGGTTCGGTCGAGATGACCTACGTCCACAGGCAGAGAGATATTCTTATTTCTTTAGAGAAAAAAAAAAGATGACCTACGTGGTTTGTGTGTGAGGCTTGGGAATTTACCCAAAGGAGTGAGCATGTTTTCTAAATAATCCGTGATAAAAATATGAATATTGTTTTTATGGTTGGATCTTTTATTTCAAATAAATCAACCATCCACCATTATAAATCAAGATAGTTAGACAACAATTATAAATCAAGATAGTTAGACAACTTACTTTTATCCATAGCAGCTTGAAATCAACCAGTTTTGTGTAGAAAAACTCAAACTAGATAATTTTCCCTTTTTGGCTCCTAATGGATGAGAAACTCTAACTACAATAGACGTCACGTATATTTATATTTTGTGAAAAGAAGGGGAGGGTTCCTTTTTATAATAAACCCTATGGATCTCTACTTTACGGAAACAATATTATTTCCGGTGCCATTATTCCTACTTCTACAGCTATAGGTTTGCACTTTTACCCGATCTGGGAAGCGGCATCCGTTGATGAATGGTTATACAATGGCGGTCCTTATGAGCTGATTGTTCTACACTTTTTACTTGGTGTAGCTTGTTACATGGGTCGTGAGTGGGAACTTAGTTTCTGTCTGGGTATGCGCCCTTGGATCGCTGTTGCATATTCAGCTCCTGTTGCAGCTGCTACCGCAGTTTTCTTGATCTATCCAATCAGTCAAGGAAGTTTTTCTTATGGGAGTCTTAAATCCTTATACTACTAGGTCTCTTTAATCCTTATATAATTAGGATTTTAATTTCCATCGATACCCTCTAATAATAAAGAGTTGGGACAAACTAATTAAATTAAAATTAATCCAATAATTTCCTACTCCATCCGTACAATGACTAATATTCAATATAGTGCGCGTTTTATATCGAACACAAGTCAGAATTATTTAATTGAATCAATTGGAGCTGAGTGCTATGCGCTGCCTACGTGCCTACAGCAGCTGGGGATTGGGTTGGGCTCAGTTCGGATTGGGAAACTTAGGCATGAATTTGAGCCTTGATTGGAGCTTTTATCCAAGTTGAGTATTTCATCATCTTTTTAATTTTTATGGTAAAGTCAAATTTCGCAAGTTGTATTGTGGATATTTTAGAGCTCGTTTGGTATTGTTTTTGTTTCCTGTTTTCTGTTGCCAATTTCCTGTTTTTTGAAACAAAATAGTGAAAACATGTTTGGCAGGTTGTTTCCGTTTTCAAAAATTTTGGAAACAACAGCAGTGTTTTGGAAAAAAGTGGAAGCAAGAATTTTGTGTTTTCATGTTTTTTCAAAACACTTCCAAAACACAAAAGCACAATGATGAACAGTAACTCACATGCTTTTTAACCATTTTTTCTTTTACTTTTTTATTTAAAAACATACAACCAAATTGTATATCCAAACATGTTTTTGTTTTCAAGAATTGGCAGCGCAACAAAAATAAAACAAAAATGAAACAAAAACAAAAAACAGAAAAACGAAAACGATACCAAATATTAAAAGGTAAAGGCAACTACTACATTTTCCCTTGTGTAGTAGAAGGGTAATCGAATCAATTTGCCCATGTTTGATAATAAGGTCCACATCTCAACATATCAGACTGTTAACAGTATGTTAGATAAGAGGGAAAAAGGGACAGATTCTTAAGCATAAGTTAATATATATATATAGAGAAATACTTTTTGCCCTGCATGGTAATTTTATCGCATGTTATTTCGCCTAATAATTAAAATAAGGATTTAATTTCAAGTTTAGCTCATAGTTACAAATAAGAATTTTGAACGAAAAAAATAATTTAAGTCAATTTTTTAAGTTCCAAAATATATTTTCACCACAAGATGCAAAACTGTGGCAGCAATATTAGACTGCAAAATTTCTCATGTAACTGTAACCTAAAAAGTATACCTAGAAAAATTTATCAACATAATAATACCAACAAAAGCAGTTTAGCATCAATCCCAATAATCACATTGTTCCTCTTCCTCATCATATCCATAGGAGAATATATTAGCATCGTCAGGCTCAAACTCGTCATTATAATTCTCATCATCAGAAGCCAAGCCCACATCCGGACTTGATGTTCCATTCGACTGCTCTGTTTCTACTTGCTTGCTCTGATTTGAGTCGTTGTCATTCTCCTTAGCGTTTTCAGCAACTTCCTCCTATAAGGAAATCAAAAGTACATCCACGGAATTCAGATTTCAGGTGGAGAACCTTCTATATAATTTTGGATTTGTCATACTATATATATCATAGAGGCATTTGTAGTAATATTGATGAAATGAAACCAACAATACTAGCAATTATTCTTCCATCTTACATTTTCTTTCCACGATTTTTTCATCTTTATCTAATAAAAGCTACCAGCCACTTTTTGACATGCTTCATAACATTTAATGTTTCTGCTAACAAACCAATGACTCACAAAATATCTGAATTCCAAAAAAGATTTCTGAAAACTGTGTGATCTGGTATAGAAAGAAGATATTGAAAGCAATTCTACTAATATTTTTTACCCAGCATAATTAGAGGTTCTATAAAGTATAAAGAGAAGAAATTCAAAGCAATCTGTTGAATATTAATCAAGAGAGTGTAAATGTGCACCGAAAATTTGTGTGAATCCATTGAATTACATGACACATCATGTTCAATCTATCGTAACATATTGTAAATAACATAGCAGAGAGAGAGAGAGAGAACGTACCAGTTCACCAGTAAGTTTCTTCAATGCATCATAGTTGATTTTTGAACTCAACCTCTACAAAGAAGAAAAAGATCCACATCAATATGCCATGATAAATTAAGGCCAAAAGAGCTACTCCGAGTAAATAGAAGGAAAAGAAAAAGAACGTTAACAGTAGGAAAGGATATCTAAGCATGGCAAAGATGTGAAAGTAACTAATTCAAAAGAATTGAAATTCTCTTCAGTTTTCGCAAGGAAGCATGCTCTAAAATGTTACCAAACATCAACAAGAAACATTTTACAACTCAACAGCCAACAACTATATCTAGACTTACCTTTTTATTCTCCTTGTCCTCTCCCTTCCCTTTTTCCAGCCTTTTACCAACTGCTTTCTTAGCAGAAGAGGATTTCTTCTCCATAGCAGGATTTCTTGGTTTTCTCTGACAAGAAAATATGTATATAAGATATAGGCAAATACTAAGTTAAGCAAAGTTGAATCAGAAGCTAATTCAGTGTTGAAATTTCCAACAGTAGTATACAAATGCCCTCATGATGGTGAGGATTATTAGAAGAGATTAGAATGAAAAGTAAATGAGAACAGACATAATAAAAAATGTAACAAACAAAACCTGAGAGACAAGCTTAAGTGTTAGATGAAGTGTCACTGAAGTGAATGTGGAGTAGCTAAAATAACTCTGTAGATTCATTAACATATTACAAATTTCAATTGAAGACAAACAAATGCATGTCTAATAGGATGCTGACAAAGGGATTGCAGATAATAAGTATAGGTAGATGCATGTCCTAACATTGATACCAACAAAATGCATGAACAAAAAGAATTATAGAATGGTAATAGACAGATGATGAATAAAGGCATGTGCAAATTGCTATATGAATACAAAAACAAATACAACTTTATAAATTCAGCAATCAGAGTAGGGAAGCAGTTCTAGTCTCCATTGGTATAGTCAAAGACATGTATTAGCAGTTAGGAGGATGACCACTTGGAGTTAGTGCAGATTAGCCAAAATAGAAACATGCTAATTACCCATAAAAACAACTTCCTCTTCCCATTCATCCATTATTAGTTCTCTTCCACACTTTATTATTTCATAATTATGCTTATCTCATACAATATGCAAGAACAAAAATATCCAAAAAAGTACTTTACAACTAAGGTCACCTAAAGTCCTTTTTCTTACTTGACTTCACTGTTGAAGAAACATGCTTCATTGATAATTTCCATACCAGCAGCTGCCTTCACCGCTCAATCTGCTAACTAACTCGCTAAAAATCTAGAGATGCAACATTGAAACTAGATTAGGATTTAGGACATCTCATCTCCTAGACTCGCAAGCATTCAAACAAGCAGGAAACAATCAATTACACTTTTCTACACTACGTTTTCCTATATTTCTTCGAGTTCTTAACAAATGTCGTTCAAACTCAAAGATATTACAGATCATAGTTTAGGAAAACTGAAACCAGACAAAAAGAAGAAAAAACAGAGAAAGAGAGAGAATAGAAGAGAATACCTTAGTATAATCCTTATTCATAGCTTCCCAAACCAGCTTCTTAAACAGCATCTCCGTATCGTTGTTAATATATTCTGCAATCTACAATGTATTCAATTTTAATCAAATTTGAAAACAAAAAAGAACCAAAAAAAGTAAAGAGAAAGAGAATTTCATGATGTACCTCGGCATCAGGAATATCAGAGAGATCATCATCGTCAGATTCATACCGCGACTTACGTTTGCGTAACACTCCATTTTTATTCAGATTAGAAAACAGAGCTCCCACGTTTTTCCCCACCTAAGCGTTAATCAACAAGTTTGTGCCAAAAAAAAAAAGTGTTAATCAACAAGCAATCGGAATACTCCCAAGGTTAATCAATATTTTAAAACAAAAGGAAAATGATTGAAACCGGAATAAATTGAAGGAATAGGAGATTATCGTACCATCTTTTAAGAGCGGATGGTTGGCGGCGAAAATCGGCAATGCCGCCTCCCAAGGTTTTTGGAGAACCTATGCGAGAGAGACGAGATTGATCGGTTTTGTGTTTTTTAAACGCGGAAAATTTTTCGTTTTGATGTTTTTGAAATCGAACGTTGGATTCACATTCACGAATCACGCTTTTATAGAAGACGCTTTGGTTCCTTAAATTACGAAAATGGCCTCAGCGACCACCGCCTTGTTTACAGATCCTGGGCCACGGGCGGGCTGAATTTGAGATTGGAGGTGGCCAATAAAACGAAGCCCGTCCACTTTACATAATATTTAAGCCCACTAGTGTATGGTGTATTATTAACATTGTTTTGTTGTCACCAAGGGGTCCATATTGTCGTTTTTTTTTTTGTTAAACATATTGTCGTATATTCAAACAATTGGATTTAAGCTTTAAAATTTATTTTTTCAACTTATATATAATATAATATTAATGCCTTTTTTTTTAATATGGATCTATTAATTTATTCGGGTACATTTTGCTTTAAATTCATTTTTAAAATTGGGATTTATTAGCTTGATTAACACTTCATGAATACTTATGGTTCAAATTGAAAGAACATAAGTTAAATATGTTTAATTTCTGTTGATTTTTTTTTTCAGTGACCACGATTTGGTTCCTAATGGAAAATAGGTATTTAATATACCAAGAAGTTAAGGCTATATAATATGGTCGGTTGCCAAATTTTCAATCACTTCACTGTTTCCTCTTAATGTCAATTTATTTTTATATTTATATTTATATTTACTAATAAAAGGATAATGAATATGTTAACATCAAATTTTGTAGGACTAATTATGTATTAGGCTGTTGGCCTATAGAACAATTAGCAACTCATAATGTTCTCCCTTTAAAGAATAGTTTTTTCCCACTATATGGCAAATTGGCAATAGTTGATCCCCCTTCTATCTTTAATTTATTTTAATTTTAAAGTATTATTATATGAATAATTTTCACAACATTACATATGGTTCTAATTTATAATTATTATATTATACCTACTATTAATTTTATGAGCAAGGCTCTCATTGAGCGTCACATGTCGTTTGGTTTCTTTGATAAGTGTCAATTGTTAAATTTATAATGTTTTGTTTATTATGTTTGTGTTGATTCAATATTTAATTTTTTGTGTATTATCAGTATATTACATTAATTTTTTGTGTATTATAACAATAAATTAATTATAGTTTGGAAAAATTAAAAGACATTCATCCCCTTCCCTCTGCTGTTCAATGAATGTAAGGATAATATTATAGACTGAATTAATTAGAAGGGAGAAATTGAAGATTTTTTTTTACCAAAACAATTCTATAAAATAAATTATCAAATACTTATAAAATTAATTATAAATTTCATTTATTAACTAAATTTTCTCAAAAAAACTTATAAAATCAAAACAACCACACGCGAAGCGCGGCAAGGAAGTTCTAGTATTCTATTAACTTAAAGCATATATATATTTATGTAATTATTAAAATTCTACTACAATTCTTAAATTTATTATATATTTTTTTTAAACTAGTGATTTTTTTGAGTTAACAACATGGTTATGGAGTATGTAATAACAAAATAAAAATAATAAAGTAACATTAGATGCTTATAAATACCTAGGAAGTTAGGTTGAATAGAGTTGCAGCATCCAAGTTCAATTAGTAGTATCTTAATTGGGTTCAGAAGTAGACTTAATAAGAACACTGTAGTTTTGCTTTTGGTTTGGGGCTTGGGGTTTCCGTTTCTTAATTAACCGGCAGCTTACATTTTAATGAGACAAAAAAGATTAGGTGAAAGCTTGGATTTAATTAAGAAAGAAGCTAGCGTTGGTACATACTAATATGGGTAGGTTTAATTAAATTCAAAGCAAAGCAAAAATCAATACGACATTACAGTAAACGCTTTTGAGTAGAAAACGACATGGCCATTGGCCACACACCATCATTAATTCATTATAAAACAAACAAAATAAAAAGCTCTATTCACGGAATTTGTACTGAAACGGACTACGGAAGAAACACAGAAAAAGACCGTCAATCACGCAATCAACGTTCCCCATCTTTTCTCCATTTCTCCTCACCTTTTTCCTATTTTTTTCTTTTCTCAATTTTCCTTTTTTTTTCTTTTAATTCTTAATTTCTCATCCATCAATCATCACAACAACTTGCTGATTCTCCCGTGCTAATAATAGTACTTACTTTTTTCAATAGTCGCGGGACTTTTTTTTTTAATAAAATGTTGATTTTGTTGAGAGAGGAATTCAGACCATGTCTGGTCCAGTAAGGCCCATCGAGTGATTCATATATATGTCGGACACCAACCTCAACCCAAAAGTCTAATCCAATGATTTTTTGGGTCATTCATATATATATAAGGGACTCTAACAACCTATCTTTTCATGATGTGGGATGTTATCTTCCCTTACCAGATTTATTATTAGTAAATAGTAATTGAGATTTAAATAGAGGCACATGGAGTGTAAAACATAACACGTACACCTATGTAAAATTTGTCTACTTAATTCACCAAAAAAAAAAATTTGTCTACTTATACATTATTTGTAGCAATCCATGTATTGTAAACCAAAGTTTAAGAAAAAAATTATAAGAAATAATTAATACAAAGTGGATACTAATAGAGAATTAGACTTCTAATTCTAGGTGATTATAAATTCAACGTTTGACAATAACAAATACTGAAAAAGACCAATAAGAGCAAATTATACATATATAGCATCAAGTAGTAATTTATAGTTAGTCTAATTTGTCAAATGATCATCGTTGCTTACACATCTTACTTACTACATAGTTTATACTTATAGTTGATTAAGTTTTAATTATTTCATTTGAGGTTGCATATATATTTTGTGATTTATGTGTCATGCATGCGTCAAGTTTTATGTAACACAAACATTTAAAAATTATATCCATCATCATTAATAAAAAGTATTTTATATTTTATATTTCACAATTAAAATTAAGTACTGTATGGGGTTGAGTGAGACATATCTCACAAAAATGAATTAATTTGTTAACAAAAATTTGATGTTTAAATTTCTATTTAAAAAACTCCATAAAATAGTTCAATTAATTAAATAGCTATAACTTAATATAGACATGTGTTTGATATATTGTTTTGTAATTCAACATTTTTATGCCGAAAGTAATCCAATATTACTTTTCATGTCTAGTTAATAACATTTCAAAAGGGAAAAAAAAGAAATTAAGAAAGAAAGCAGAGAAGTGATATTCTCTTGTTATTAAAAGTGTATAGATCAATGTGAAATGAATGTACAAAGTAGGAGTCTTAATTAGTTCCATTAATTAGAAGAAGATTCTATTGTCATATGTTTATCATGTATTTTTTCTGTTGAAAGGCTTGTAATCATGGAAAATTAAAAGGGAACTTTTCCATTAAGATTAGATTTCTAATTCGAATCACTCAAAACCATTACAAGAAAAAGATTCCAATCTTATCACATTGAAGAAAAGTTAAGGTAAGCTATCCCTTAATAAGAGATCATGGCACTCAATTAAGCATACGTTCATTTCATTCAAAAAAGGATGTTAAAAAATGCATTTTCGAAAAATTGGGATGGAGACAAACTTTTTAGCATATTTTTTTTGAATTTTGAAAAAAGTGATTACATGCCCATGATGAACCGATCAACTCAAGCTAAAAATGGGATGGGTTGATCTTATAACTTATAAGAAATGGACATTATCTTTTGCACGTAAGAAACAAAAAATCATACTCCATATGCTATGATTAACAACCCCAAGTTTTCACGAAACTAAACTAAAGGGTCGTGTGCCACCCTTAAACCAAATAAAAAAAGTCAAAATTTCTTAATTATATTGCAATATAGATTAAGTACCATCTACATTTAATATATCTACCTAATGACTAATGAGATATTAATCGAGTAGATAATTAAGATGATGCTTTATGATCTTAAATGCATTTATCTTTGAGTCAAAATGTTCCTAAGATCTTCCAATGATCCCCTTACCGAATTACTTAGTTTGCAAATTTGATTTTGAACTCTAAATAAACATGCATGATGATTATATAATAAGATGTCAGTGTAAAGTTTAGATTCAACAAGTGGATTACAGGTAACTAATTTATTGATTAATTTTATATTTAATATTAAAAATTATTATCTAAACGACACATGTCAACCCTTAACTATTATCTAAAGACACACGTATATTGTATAATTTTCTTTTTTTTAGATCTATATATTGTATAATTTTCTTAAACATGCATTAACCATTAATAAATCAAAATGTTCAAGTCTATAATATATTATATGTTATACCCCCAAAAAAAAAGTCTATAATATGTTATTATTAAACTTAAACATTCATGACATGAGATCATGCATGTGGGATATGTGGCCATCGATCACTTTCTCTTCTCTTAAAAATAACGCATAGACCAAACCTAAAAATATTATTGGATTCGTTTTCTCTCTCTTTCCCTCTCTTTTATGTACTTTTCAAGTACCCTTATTTGTACCATAAGCCTCCTTTTCTTTTCATATATTTATCCCTTTTAAAAACACCTTTTTTTGTTCCTCTCAACTTCCTTCTCCTCCTTTTGATTTTTCTTCTTCGTCTTCAAAGGGTTAATATTATTATGAAGAAACTGATGAGGAAACTGTCTCGAGTCCGGGTGACTCACTCGACCCAATACTCAATGCTTCGATCTGAGCCGTCTGATCTGGTGGAACCCGACATCAAGCAAAGATCAGACGTACCACAAGGACATTTCCCAGTCTACGTGGGGATCGATGATCAGACGACAGTGCGGAGGTTCATCGTGAGTGCTGAGTTGCTGCGGCACCCGATCTTCGTGGAGTTGCTGAACAGATCAGCCCAAGAGTATGGTTACGAGCAAAGGGGAGTTTTGAGAATTCCCATTAACGTTAGTCTCTTCGAACGTGTTCTTGAATCTCTCAGGCAAGGCCAAGAACCTTCAAGTCTTGATGAACTGCTCTAGTTTTTAACTGTTTAAGACTTTTAAGTTTAGCCCAAAATTTATTTTTCTAAAAAAGAAAGAAAGGAAAGAAGTTTTTATTTCTTTTCTTCTTAATTATATATGATATATATTTCTTGTTAGGTGAGATATTATGTAGCTAGTTGTCGTTTGTATATAATGTGTTGATGAAGGAAAATGTTAGGCTTAATTTCGTTCTGTAAAATAGCAGTTATATTACTTGTTGAAGAACAGCAAAATGGAATGGTTGTCCTTCTTGTTTCTCTTCATTTCTCTCTTTTTCTCCTTTTTTTTTAAATGTTATTATTTTAAAGAAGATGCAATTATTTTTATATTTTGCTTGGTGAATTTAAATTTGGAAGGGTTCTTTAGTCCTTTTCTTCTTTGGTCTTGTATCTATAATCGTTTCATACCGTTTGACCACCGTTTTGGGTTTTCGTTTCAATCGTTGCTCTAATAATCTCATATGTACAGTACCTAATATAATCTGTACTGTACAGTGTAATCCACCTATCGCACTGCTCTACTAAACGCAACCAAAATTGGAGATAGAAATAATGTTATAAACAGGAAAAAGTTTAGATTTATAATTTCAGAGGAGTTTAAAGTGAGGTGGCAACGAGGCAAATCATACTTTTTAATATTCCATTTTTTACTTTCCAATTTGAGCTCATTAATTACTCATTACTACAAAATTTACTCACATTAAATTAAACACGTATTCTTCTGATTTTTTCTTTGAGCCAACAAAAATCTTTTGGGTTTAATAACATATATCTACTCCTATATTCTATTCCCACTCCAAAGACAAAAGAATTTCTCATGACGTAAGTGAAGATTGCATCTAAAGAAACCAAAAAAACGATCACTAAGTATATTTCTATTATAAAAAAAAAAAACCTTTTATGAGTTATAATTAGTTTTAGTTTTATTTATTTAGTATATTTACGTATATCTTTCTGCTGAATAAGGAAAATTCCTAATTTACATTGTAATGCCGTATTGCGGATGGTCCCCTTATACATTCGGTTGGTAAGTTTTTAATTCCGGGAATGGGATCATAATGAGACTGTACGGTCACCAATTCACCATCGTCAATTTCAACTGTCACTAAACGGCACC
The DNA here is from genome assembly GCA_001974825.2 of Corchorus olitorius. Classification (NCBI taxonomy): domain Eukaryota; kingdom Viridiplantae; phylum Streptophyta; class Magnoliopsida; order Malvales; family Malvaceae; genus Corchorus; species Corchorus olitorius. The sequence continues at coordinate 35,558 of AWUE01020795.1, read as the reverse complement.
GTTTCCGTTGTCCAAGTTCTCTCGTTAATCGTCAACCCTTAATCACCTGTCCTTCTGTTGCTCCTTGCTACGTGCACCAATCTTTTTAGATTTTTTGGGTATATTCCATAATTACTATATGGGTAATTATTTGATACACCGGCGGTGTAAATTTTGGATTTCACAAGCGGGTTGTGGAGTTGACACATGTCCATTTTTTGAATTAATTAAGTTTTAAATATTTCAATCTAATCCCTAGAGGACACATGTCACCCTTCTGGACCCGCTTGTGTAGTCTGCTAAACTCCACCGCCGGTGTATTGTATAATTTGCCTTACTATAAAGTATAATCTATAAGTTATCTTTTATTTCCTCCTTTCTTCATTTGATATATGGTACAACATCATTTTCAGATTTTAAGTCCTCCTCAAACATTTGAAGTAATTTTTTATATAAAAATGGAAAATACTACCTTAAAATTAAACAAATTATCTAGGCCAAGATACACGATGAATACCAGATCAATCCATGTATGCGAAGGCCTCTAGGGTCTAGGGATAAACAATTAAACACAATTATTAAAGTTATCTTGTTTTAATATATTATTTATAATATCTCCTAATCTTTATTATTCTGTCTTATCCCTTCTTTGTTAGCCGTAAATTAAGATGATTAAGAGAAAAGGAAGTGGCTAAGTAAAAGTCCCACTGATTAATTATCTTCACTTTCGTTAGTAGTTTAATTGCATTTGAAGATAATGGTGTAATAATATACTATATATAATGGACTATGATCGTTGCTATATCTACTTGACTTTATCCTAATCAAAACTTTTACATATAATTTCCCTAAAATAAACGTGACTAATGATAATGCCAAAATGGACCACTTAATTTTAATTACTAGTACTACTACTAAAATTAAACTTGTTGGGTTCTCTTCTTCCCATTCCCATATTAAGTTGGGTGGTTCACCTAAAAAAATAAACCACGTGTCAAGCAATAAGTGAAACCATTTATAGATGATTTTTTAAAATTAAATTCCAAAAAAAAGTACTATGTTCCGTAGCGGATGTTGACGTTTCTTCTCCGTACGTTACGTGCTTTCTTCCGTACGACGGTGAATGCTTTAGCTTTATGATTTTAAAGTGTTTTTTCTTTTCAGGTTATTATTAAAATACAGAAACATAGTGTGTCCTTCCTCGAAAGCATGTGCCGATGGAATACACAAAAAACAGCAGGCAACACATTAGCTTCGCCACAGTTAATCTTGTTTGTGTGGTCTCCACCTTCATCAAAGCGTTTCCATTATGGTTCAACTACTATTTCTTTTATATAATATATATATATATATAATTTCTTTTTAGTGTTTCTTTTCACATGTACTAGGGTTTTTATAAAGGCTAAAAGTTAAAAAACAGACCCGACCTTTAGTGAAAAAGGTCATTTAAGGGTCTAAATTTTGAAAAATGTCAAATAAATCTTGACATATAATTTTGAAGGTGTTAAAATAATTTTTCATGTAAATTTAAGTTTAGCAAATGAGGGTCAAATTAAGATTTTGAAGTGCAATTACATGTAAATCCATAGGTATAATTTCAATTTTTTGGGGGTCATGGCTCATGGCCCCTCTTATATATCCACCATAAGTTTAAATAAGTCAGAATCTAGTGTATGTGACTATAGAATACTTAAAATTATTTATCTAAAGTCCTCTCTGATGCAGATTTATTTATAATAGTTTCTTAGTTCGAGTTGATTTCTCAGATAGTTTATTTATGATAGTTTCTTAGTTCGAGTTGATTTCTCATTAAATGTTTGGGCATATAGAAATTTATTCAGATTGTAATTAGATTTCACATGTACTCACTCAAACAAACATCCTCTATGACGATATATAGTGAATTAGATTGAAATGAACTAAATGGGGTTTTATAACTTGACATAATTTAAAGTATAGAGAAAGAGTCGAGATTTGAGTTTTCTTAATCAACTTTTGCATTGACTTTGCAATGCACTACTCCTTTTGATAATCGACCGAAAATGAGAAGAACGTTTAAGGTCTATTTAAAGAAAACAGTTTGAAGATTAACTATCTTAACCTCTAGTACTAATTAATAAGTTGCTATATATAGTATAAAGGATCATTTTGAATTTAGAGAGGAATCTAATTTCTGTATTAATTTGATTACTACTTAATTCAATCTAATAATTAATTAAAGAAGAAAATCTTAATACAGCAATCTTCTTCAATATTGAATATTCTTCAATTCATACTTAATATGTTTAGGCTGCAAATAAGATAATATTAGCCGCCAAGGAAAAAAAAACCCTAGCCGCCCTCTCCTCTCTCCCTTTCTCCCTCTTTTAGTTTTCTTAGTTCTCGTTAGTGTTTCAACTACTCCTCCTCCTCCTTGGTTGTCACGATCAAGGGGGAGGAGGAGGATTTCGTTTTTGTTGATTTCTTTGTGTTTCAATAAAGGATTCAGATCTACAGATCTGTCCAGTTTTTATTTGAGTTTGTTTTTGAGTCGGTTTGAGTCAGTTTGTTTTTTCGAGTCAGTTTCGAGTCTAGTCTCAGTTCTTTTCGAATCTGAGTTATCGAGTCTGAATTTTATGATGATTTTAAGCATGATCAACCTTTTATTTATTCAGATCTGTGGTAAAATCGTTGTATTCCCTTTCTTTTGGGTGCCAAGGAAGAGATCTGTCCGATGGATCAATCACTTGATCATCGTTGATCAAAGCTTTTTGTTTGGAAGAACAAGCGACAACGAGGGGGTGATGGGCGTGATAGCGAGACATCAACATGATTCACGACAGGCGTTTTGGATTTCCAAGGAAGATCCAGTTCTTCAGGTGCAAAAAGTAATCGATTATAGGGTTTTACTGAGATTTGATGTAATGAATGATGATATTCCTAAAATTATTGTAAAATCAGTTATATGAATGAAAGTTATCTATTTTTAAAAAAAAAAATGTTTAGGCTGCAAGTGGAGAGTCGGTGGATATATTTAATGTGATTTTAAATATTTACACTTAAACGCATTACTGTAACTGAAACTGAATGCATAATGCTTTTTTTTTTTTTAGAAATTGAAAATTCTTTGCCTAATTCCAATAATCTCGATTTTTCTAATCAATTGCATGAAACTCCAAAAACAATTTAAAAGTAAGGGGCCGAAAAAGCCTTCATGGAATAAGCCCAAATAAAAAATCAGGCCTCAGCCCAAAACACAAAAACTTCTCCACTCTGCTTACTCTGTTCTTCCTCTGAGGAAAAGGTTAAGCTCAATTTGCTGCTGATGGCTATGGAAATTAATTTATTTATCGATTTTACTTGAATTATTGTTTCATAAATAAACCATTTTGAAAAATAGGAAATAGAAACAATATTAGCCTATCTCAAAGTTTTTATTCATTAAAGCCTGGAAATTAACTCACTGTAAAACTCTGCAAAAGTAACAGCAAATACAAACAATGATGAAGACGAAAAGAATTATTACAAAAATCTCATATATATATACAGAAAAACTAGTTGACCCTCGAAATCTCGTTCAACAGTTTCCTAAAACATTCAGCATCGCATGGAATTCTAAGAACGCCGGTGTTTCCATAGCCAACTTCTTCAGCAACCATCTGAAGTAACCCAGCAAAGTATTCATTCTTGAACATATCGATGTGAATCAAAAACTTTGCACTGTCTTTCATTTCCCTCCCAACCAGTACCGGAACATACCCTTTTGGAACTTCTACTTCCGTCGTCTCCCTCTCTTTCTCCGCCGCTTTCACCTCCATGTTTAGCCTTCTATAAGAAGCTCTCCGCCGTGACAATTGCCTCAACATGTTTTTTTGGCCTCTTGTTTAAACCCCATTGCTGGAATGTCTTTATTTATAAGCTATATGGAGCCAATAAGCAAGTTAGGTGATTGCTTGACTAGTTTTCTTTATTTCATAATAAAGTTATATGTACGGTCAGTTTGAAATTTGAAAAATAATATCCTTCCCATGACTTAAAGTTGGTCAGAAAATTATTAAATTCCCATTTTCCAGTCATAGACAGCCATGTTTTTTTTCCTTTATGGTCCGTTTGATTCAGTTTATTTAACAGTTTATCTATTAAAAAAAGCTTAAGTTGGGTCAAACGAAAATTCAAAAGTGTTTTCCAAAAGTGCTTTTCAATTGTTAATGAACTAAAAATCAGAAATTCTAAATTGAAACTTTTTTTTAGAAACACTTTTTCATAAGAGTTTTAAATTAAGCCAAACCGGCACTTAATATAATTGTTAGTTTGAAGAAGCTCCATGGAAGGAAGTTTCATTTGTAAAATCAAATATAGCTTCCAATTACAAGTTTGGGCTTGGGAATTTTACTCTGATCAATTAAATTAGTATTTCTTTGCTGGAATGATTAAATCTTTTGATGAAAATTTTGAGGTAGCACGTGTAATTCCACTTTGACCAATTTACTTGTTAAATTTTGTTGAGACACACTATTTCTTTTTCCGAGTCAATACTTTATTTAACTGCTTATTCAATTTCATTTTCATGGCTGGGAAGTTTACACGGAATTGACTTTGGGGGTGAACGTACGCACCTAGTTTAGCTGTAAAGTTTCTAGATCATTGAACATTAACGTTGGCAATGATGGAAGTTTCATATAAATTTCAAACCGACGCAAAACGATTCATTTACTCGTTTTTTTTAGCAGGATTTACTAGTAAGTTTTATATATGCACATCTATGTATCACTTATAATTTTCCTATGGTGATTGCTTTTTGGACTTACAAACAAATGAAAATAATAATGGTAATTAGCATTGAGCTGTTAAAAACTTCAATTTAAGGATGCATTCTTATGAGTCGAACAGATTGACCTGGTAAAGATTTAAATTTGTGGGGGAAGATATTTGAGTTTGAATCTCCATGAAACAAATTAATAAGCGATTTATAAATCCGAAAATTTCGTAAGTAGAAGTCCAATAAAATCTGCAAAGACGTCAGAAGTTTACCATGACCTTAGAAACGAGATAATCCACCCTACTCCTAGATTTTAATGTACCGGGGGAAAAAATTTAGTCTTAATTTCTTTCTAATTACCACTTTTACAACTCTCTTTCTAATTACCACTTTTAAAACTTTTTTTAGAGCCCAATGAATCGGCCTGGCCTGGTGCCTAGTGGTGTGAATACTGGGTTCGTATTTTGTCAACTTTTATCCATCTGACCCAAAACACACCAGAAATTTTGTCTGCCCACTTTCGAGTCCTGAGGCTCTCCACTCTTCTGAGCCCACTGGACTCGAGAATTTTAAGACCGAAATCTTCCCTAGTCTGGCTCAAAAAATCTTCCCTATTTGTTTTTGACTTACGTACCTGCCGACTGCCGTCGGTCCATTCTTCCCTCCTACAAGACACCCAGAGATAAAGCTTCCCTTCAGCAAATGGGTGTTTAGAAACAGATACTAACAGAAATGAAAAGCTGACAAATATTGCTCAAAGCTCAATCAAATCCAAAAGAAACAAAAAGGAAGATGAGGTATTTAAATAGTTACAACACAAGCAATTCGTTGAGTAGAGAAATGATGGGCACTTTCAACAGTAAAGAATAAGTTATTTCAATAGTTATACCTGTCCAAACGATTAAAGTTATACTACTTATGTTTATTGAAGAAAGTCATGTCTGTAAGTACAGACATATCATTCATTATAAATAGTTTTCAAGTCTTATATATGAAACACATTTTTAACATCAAAGAAACAATCAAGTCATCAATCTCTTCAAAAACGTTTTGCTCCAAAGAAAAGGACCTCCAAGTTCATTGTCGGTATGTTTTCTACACTTCTGAGTATGTTATTTTTCAGTATCGATCTAAATGTTTCAGTAAAATAGAGAGTTTAAACTAATGATGAAAGACATCTGGATTTGAGTCATGTTTTCACCAAACGAATTCGAGTCGCTTTAATCTCTCTCTTATAGTAGGAAGGAAGAAGGGAAGAAATATCATGTTTTGGGGAGTGGCATTCATATCCACACATTGCAAGTTTGCTAGTACTAATTGAAACATGAGATATAATAATATGATGGGAATTAATGAGAAATTCAACAGTATTCTTAAGTTATCATCATCTTTGAATTTTGACAATAAAAGGGATCTAAGACTTTAATGCTCAATCTTGAATCTCTCCCCACATTCAATGGCCTAGATTGAAGGCGTTTATAAGTGTAGTACTTTTAATTATGTTGCCTACCCGTGACAGTCTTTAAATAAAAAATCTGCAAATTTAGACTAAGGGGCAAAAAAACCTGAAACTTCCCTTACGCACAGGGCAGCAATCTCTTTTAACAACAAAACAGTACAAAAAGCATTAAATGCCGCCATTAATGCTTACTCTCCAATTTTTCTTCATTCTTTTCTTTGATTCCTATCCACACCCAATTTCATTAATTGAAGATTGTTGAAAAGTCTATGTCATCCCTTATTAAACGTAATAAAAATCTTCACAGTAATTAACTCAGTCACACGAGGATTTTATTGTCATATCATTAGATTAATTTGGCCAATTCCCCATCATTCATTATTCTTAGTATAGTTCCAAACTGTTTTTAATGTTAATCAAATTGGACCATAACTTTCTTGAAATAGACTGTTATATTTACTCTTTTAATTTTAGTATAATACTACTAGTACCAGTATATAAATAAATCTCTTTCATTTTGCTTTCAATTCCCCTCTTTAACCCTCTCCTCTGCTTTTCTCTTCTCTCTCTGAAAATAAGTAAAAACCCTTTCTTTCTTTTTCATTTTTTCTTGGTGTATAGCAAAAAAAAAAATGGCAGCAGAAGTGAGCAGTTCATCTTTGGTGAGGGTTTTGAATGGACATATTGAAGAACAAGGTCAGATTCATGGTGGGAATTCAGATATTTTGATTACCCAAGACTTGCTGGGAAGTTTGTCAAAGGCTGCAACCAAAGAAATAGTAGATCTTGAATTTAAGGTATAGATTCAACTTTTATTTTTCTTCTGAAACAAATCCCAATAACTCATCTGGAGTACTCTGGTGTGTAGTTGCAGAGTTCTTAAATTTGCTTTAAAACCCATATAAAATTTCCAGGCCATTATTTAATACAGAGAAGGGATTGTTAATTGTTTAACCTAAATTTAATGTTTATATAATTTTTTATCTTTATTCTTTATGAAACATCTGACATCTTCAGATTTAGATTTTGCTTACCCTCTGGTTTTTTCAGTCCTTTTTTCCCAAAGGATAAAGCTGGAATTGTTTATTTCCCAAATCTACTCTTCCTGATTATTTATTGAACTTTTTCTTCTTTATATAGTTCATGATCTAATCACTTTTTTTTGTTCCAATTTCCAAATTGTTTCCTCATCATGCAGCCAGGGAAATTCCAGACTCAAATAGGCAACTCACCAAAGTCACCATTATCATCAACATCTCCATCAGCATCTTCTTCTTCTTCAGCAGATGGGAAGAACAAGAATCAAATTATTCCAAACCCATTTCAGGATTCCAAGCTTCAAGACTTGAATTTCCCACCAAACCCAATTAATTTCTTTGAAGACACTTCCTTGGATTTGAAGCTTCAGTCTAACTCAACCCCAACCAGTTGTTACCAAAGTGTTTGCACTCTTGACAAGGTCAAGTTTGCCCTGGAAAGAGCAGAGAAGTTAGAAACAATGAAGAAACGTTCATCATCGCCGCCATTGTCCGCCGCCGCAACATCTTCTTCTGCTTCATCAAATACGCCGGGAATGTTTGCAGCTGCATGCCCTGGTTGTTTGCTTTATGTTATAGCTTCCAATACAAACCCCAGGTGCCCTCGCTGCAATTCCCTTGTTCCATCTGTTTTTGCTGCGAAGAAACCCAAGATTGATCTCAACGCATCGTTTTAAATCTCTAATTCTTCCTCTGTCTTTTGATTGGAGATAATTGTAGCAAATATTTTGATTCTTGTAAATTGAAAAAAAGGAAGTATATAGGTTTAGATTTCTGTTTTACATAGGCAGACCACAGATGTTTTTTGTTAGTTTGATGTGGATTTGGGGAAAAATATATATAGAATCTCTTATAATTCCTTTGTTGGATACTCTTTTAATTAGAATTTATGTTGGAATTTCTACTTTTAGTTATGATTCTTAGTTCATCTTGGCCCTGAACAATCTGAAATATCTCTAAAGTACTCTTGATTCTCTGTTTTTAATTATGAGTAAAACGAAAGTGCTTTTTTCATGTTGGTTTTGGTTAATTAGATAGAGATTGAGACAATTGATTGGATTTTTAGCCTCTTAATTTCAATGATCATTATGTATAAGATTAATGTCGCCAACATTAGCCTATAAATTTTGACCAAGAAAATCCGTGTTGCTAACTCGAGTTGGTAGAACTTGAAATTCATAATTTCAATGATTATATTCGGTCCGTTTGGTCCAGTTTATTTAACAACTTATCTACTGAAAAATGCTTAAGCTGGGCCAAACAGAAAATCCAAAAGTGCTTTTTAGTTGTTTTTGAACTAAAAACCAGAAGTTCTAAACTGAAGTTTTCTCCAGAAGCAATTTTTCAGAAGAGTTTTAAGTTAGGCCAAACATACACTTCAACTCTTAGGAGGTGTTTGGTCCGGGAGAAACTCCATTTCTAATGGCAATGTTGCACAGGAAAAGATGTATTGACATGTTTGGTTGTCAAGAGAATTTTGAAGGTGGGAATAATATTGCCACTGGCAATGGTGATCCATTTTAATCTCAAATTACAATGATAAACTTGTAAAGTCGAGATGACTGAACTCCTAAAATCACGACAAATGAACTCCTAAAATCGAGAAGTAATGTTTGACATGGTAAGAAGGTAACTCCAATCCTCCACCGATGAGAAAATTATCAAGAAAAAAAGAATTGAAGTAATGTTTGACATGGTAGGGAGGTGACTCCAATCCTCCACCGATAAGAAAATTATAGACAAAAATTGATGATTTCATTTCAAAAGAAAAAGTAATTGATGCCAAGTAATAAAAGTACAATTGTAGTATAAAGTTAGTAGAAAATTGAGGTAAATTTAAAAAAAGAAAAGAAAACCAGATATGGATGCATTAAAAATGGCAAAGGCAAAGTCCACATCAAACATTAAAAAGTCTCAACATCTAAAAAATTAATGTTTCATTGAAACTCGATGTCACCTTCATTCATAGTGAGTCTTGGACAGTTTTATTCAAGCTTCCCATTTCGCATTTAATGTTTGCTTTGAAAACAATTCGCCACGTGTCTACCCATTCTGCTACCCCTTCATTAATTGCGAATGTCGTTTGGGCACGAAATTATTAAAAGAGTTTGGTTCTTTTTGTAACTTACGACGAAACTCATTAATGGAAGACTTTGATTGATGGAAAAATGATTTAATTACAACTTGCAATTTGCAAAAGGCAATCATGGCAAGCAAGCAAATCTCATTAATTTTCTTGCTTTTGAGCTCGTGATAAATTTATTGCGTGTTGGGTCAAGAAAAATATTTTCGAATAGGATATATACGAAGAAGCCTTGGCTTTGTCTTGTGAGCAATTAGGAGCACCCTTGTCTTCACTTGATGCCTCTTTGGATTGTAGTTTTTGGACTTTCGAGACTCCAAATTCATCCAAATTTTGATTCATTTTGCATCAAAGTTTTTGTACTTTGCAAAGTTTTTTTTTATTTTTTCTTAAGTTTTCTTTCTAAAAAATTTTAAATTAAAACCAAAGTTTGTCCACAACCAATCGATAGGACATTATCTAAAAGGCAAAGTTTGGTATGTGTCATTTCAATTTAAGTTATGTTATGGATTATTGAGATTTCAATCCATTTGATCACATTATTTTTGTACATTTTCTCATTTTTAGTCCTAATTTATTATTATTATCCATAATCATCCTTATTCCTTATTAACAGTGTGTTTGGATAAATTTTTTGAAGGATCAGTAAAGGACAGAAAAAGATGGGAAAAAAGGGATCAGTAAAGAAAAGGAAGTGAAGGATCAATCATTGTTTGGATAGCTTAAAATATGAAAAGTAAGGAATATGAGTGATCATCTAGCATTTTATAAATAAAAGCTTTGTTGGTACTCCAATTTGGAGTACCAAAAAATATGGATTTATAAGGATCAAGAAGGACCAAAATTGGTCCTCCAAAACCCATGGACCAAATCTAATTTCCAATCCAAACACGAGTCACTAACCAAAAAAACCTCCCATTCCATCCTGTCATGTTCCGTCCCGTCCCTTACTAGTCCCTCAATCCAAACACAGTGTAAGTACTTATTGGATGAGCCTTGGAGATGAATTAATCCACCATGAATTTTATAATATTCTTTTCGGTGTAATAGGTATCTTAATCAATTCATAGAGTTTGAGTATACTCTTCTTAATTACTAGTCCGTACTTAGTTTTGATATACTATAAAGGATTTCAAATTTAATGTAAGGTCTATGTTAATTACTAGTGGCCTACCACTTAAATTGCAAACGCGTGCTACACACATTTATTGACTTTTTATATAACGCACCGGTACTACTACTACATTAATTAATGTTATCGGGTTAGATATAAAAAAAGGCCCCTTAATAATGTTAAATAACCAATTAGACCCTTCAACTTTTATGCAATGAGGTTGATTTACTTTCAGTTAGGTCCTCGATATGAGTAAAATTGATATTGCTCCATGCTGACTTTGATTTATATACTCAATTAGACTCTCAATATATATGACTAGAACTGATCATAACAGCTATTGAAGCCCCTAGATCACGTGATGATCAATTTTAGTCATATTGATAGCCTAATTAATCGAATTTAAATCAAAATCCATGGATTTATTTGATGGTACTCCCTCTATCCCATCATCTCTGCTCATTTTTAGGTTTTTTTTTGTTTTAGAATATCAGACAATTTTGATTAATTTTCTAATTTAATATGGGAAAAGAAACATATATTAAATAAAATTGAGAGTAGTCTTGAAAGATATGGTAGTGAAATTGTATAAAATTTTGATAATCAAGTAGTAACTTTTTTAATATTGATGATGATATAATTAGATTGGATATATATAGTGGGACGGATTGAATAATAAAAAATTGTTGGGTTTTTTTTTAGAAAAAAAATTGTTGAGTTAATTGTTTGTAATTAAGGACTTAAATGATTGTTTGGAGAGATTATTAGGTGCACCGGATCTACCACATCATTTGTGGTTCCGACCAATAAGATTTTGACAAATCAGAGTTTTTCCTGCAATTTCTAAAATCCTATCTAATTAATGTCCTAAATTTAGGGACTTACCCTGTAAATCTCATCTAGTGAAAGTAGGGGCTAAATTTGTGCCTAAATTTTAGGAAGAAATCTGACTTGTCAAAATCTTATTGGTCGGGATCACGGATGACGTGGTGAACCCGGTCCACCTAATAATTTCTCGTTATATAGGTTGGCGGCTTGATATTACTAATATATGTTTCTTAATTAGATATATCTTTCGAATCACATGCAAAATTTGAAATTTAATACAACTTTTATTAATTTACTATATATAGTCTATAGCCGCCCACCACTTAAAAATGCAAACAACGTATGATTAAGTATTTGATTCAATGTTTAGTGTATAATATAGTCGTATAATAGTAGCAATTTCTTTTCATAATAATAATAATCTTCTTTAATAGATAAAGTTTGAGACCACATATATTAAGGGAGAGGATCCTCTCCATAAATTAATGAGTATTGATTATAAATGCAGGTAATTAAGCTTTGATATTGATGGTATGTTTTAAAAATAGTTTCATGTGCAAGAAGTCCAAATGATAGGAAGATGTCTTAAATCATGAAAACACAAAACACTACAAGCTTAGTTAGAAATTAGACTTGGAGTTGGAGGGATTTTTTTTTTTCGGTTCTCCTACTCACCAAGACTTTTCTTTATTTTTCCTTCTTTCCTTGAAAAGTCAATATATTGGTCTGTTTATTTATTTACATTTTTTTTTCATATCGTTTTCAGTTGTAGATAGTAATAAATATACTTGCAAGGCAGCCAAGGAAAAAAAGAAATGCAATTCGGTATAGATACATTAATTAATTTGTGATTTTCATGATTTCGGATGGCTTGGCTCCATGCAATCAACCGCGTGTGCATGAATCACACATTCAAAGGTCGTCGAATGAGGAAGAAGAATAATCATCATTTTAGAAGCATAATTAAATATGGTTCATCTTATGAATATGATGTTAGTATCTTTGTTTTTCTGTAATATGTGTACAATATTTATGAATCACGTTAATTATATAAAAAAAAATATACTTATTGCATGAGCAATTGTTTTACGGTAGTATATATCTTGTTAATTTAGACAAAGATATTCAAATTCTAACCACTGATATGATATAGGAATCTTTGTATCAATTATACGAATAACGATGACAATACTACAAATTAGAATATTAATAATTGTCGCCAAAAAAATTAGAATATCAATAATTGAATTTGATGCATTATTACTATTTCTATTTTTTGCTTCGTACTCCTGATAATCATGTAAAAGAAAATTACAAATCCACTGATTCCTTGGCCTGGGTTATATAGAAACAAACTACTAATTGATCATCATACCGTTATCGGCTAATGACATAATAAAGAACCCCTCCATCAAATTAGATTCGACTTTTTTCTATTCTACTCCTCATTTTATGTTATATAAAAAGCAAATATAACTTGTCTATACTATTTCTTTTAATTTCTTCCAATATCTTAAAAGAAAGCTAAATTAGTCAAAATTAAGTATACGAAAATCATAATAATACAACAAAGGATAAGATTTTGATTATATAATGATTGAAATGAATTTTATGATGAGAAATCATGTGGTGAAATTCCTACTCATTCATATTTGATGTTTTCAACATTCGAATTAGATGAAGTTATTATCACGTTGGATACATTCCTCCATTTCTTAGAAGAGCTACAACTGCACAAATAATTAGCTGATGATTAAAGATGAAATACTTTGTGATGATTAAAGCAGCCCATTATTTACTACATTGTAGGCCTCGGCCCATTAAGAACAATTTATTTTTTCAAGTTGATTTAATAACTGGATCCAACTATCATTTATTAAACCCATAAATTAATTTGTGGATTTCATGATTTCAGATGGCTTGGCTTCATGCAATAACCACGTGCATGAATCATCCGTTAACCAAAGGTCATCGAATGACGAAGAAAAAGGAGAAGAAGGGTTTTCACTTCAAAAGAATAATTAAATGGTTTCATTTATATTCCTAAAAAATGTATTTCTTTTGGCCAGAAAATTATAAAATGGTAATTTACTAATTTGTTTGAGAAGATCTTTTTATTTTACTTGCATTATTTTTTATATTACCGAATACCCAACTTTATTTTTATTTTTATTTTTTAAAAAAGGTATACCAACTTTAGACTTGAGCCCAAAGTTGAAAATTTCTAGTGGGCCATGAAAAAGAAATCCAAAATGCTACTTAGGATAAAGGAAACTAAAGAAAAAAAAATTTGGACTTGGGCCCCACAAGGAAAGTTCTTGGTTACGCTAAAAAGGGCCCATGGCAGGTTTTGTATGTAAGACTTGTTATCATAGAGTTTTAGAAGAATAAATTTGGACAATTATCACTAGGTTCCAATCGTAAAAATGTTTATTTTTTCCAAGGGGTATTTTAAAACGCATTATTATGTGGTTTTAGAAATATGTATATATATATAAATCAATTATTAAAATTTGTCATTAGCTAAGAAAATATTTGTAATCCTTATTAAAATAAAAGCATGGTTTCTATAAAGAAAAAAAAATGAAAAAGAATATTCATCATGTTTTTTTTTTTCAAATATAAGTTAAAGGGTAAGTTTGTCATGTAAATTATTTACATGAATAATTATTACAAGATAAGTTAAAAAGTACTTTTTTACAATTATCAGACCTCAAAAAATGTTTTATCATTTATGTGGAGTTAATCGGTACCATAGACACCGATTAGTCAAAACCCTTGTTTATTTTTTAAAAATCTAGCAATAGTGACAGTTGCATTGTTATCATCTATTGATATTATAGGAGATGCACTTTATATATCCATTTATTATAGAATATATATTACTTTGTCAGATACTTTCATCATTCTTTGCATCTTCAACTGAAAATAACACTCTGGGATTAGAGGTGAACATCTCTATAATGAATTTTATAATGCATGTAGTTGATTATGTTTAACTTTTACAATTTTTTTCTCACCCACCCCTTCTCTCTTTATCTCTCCCTTACCCAACAGAATGTTTGCTTAATATAAACAGAATGTTTGCTTAATATTATATTCTTTAATTCCTTCCAATATCTAAAAAAAAACTATAATAATCAAAGTTGAATTCTATCGTAGACATCTAATTGATATAACTACTCCTAACAAACTTTCAACGATAAAAATTAGAATATAAAATAAAATATGGCAAATTATACAATACACCGTCAGTGGAGTTTAGCAGACTACACAAGCGGATCCTGACGGGTGACATGTGTCATTTAGGGACTAGATTGAAATATTTAAAACTTAATTAATTAAAAAAATGAACATGTGTCATCTCCACAACCCGCTTGTGGAATCCAAAATTTACACCGCCGGTATATCAAATAATTACCCATAAAATATTAACAATCCAATAAGATTCTAATTGTATAATGATTGGAATGAATTTATAATGTGAAATCATTCGTAAATCTCATACCAATTTGATGTTTCAAATTTCAACCATGCAATTAATATCACGTTTGACACATTGCTTCAATTTTTATTTTTAATTTTTTTTGCTAAGAAATTCATTCAATTGTTTGTTAGAAACAGCTAGCTATACAACAAATTTTAGTGAAATTTTCGGCAACAAACAAAAACATGATTGTGATGATTAACCTAACTCAAATTAAAAAAATATATAAATTTGGTTAATCTATATGATGATGTCCCTGTCCCACAAGTGTTAACCATCTTTGAGCTTTTTTTTTTTTTTGGTTCGTTCATGTCAACTGCAACACATTCAGTATTTATGAATCACGTTATAGATTATGTATAGAACTCATCAGGGTCAGGGGAGTGGGAGAGAGTCAGTAGTCAGTACAAGAAAAGTCGACACACTAAAAAAAAGTGGTATTTAGTTTTTTTTTTTTTTTTGCCAGAAAAGTGGTATTTAGTTAGAAAAATGTTCTTTTATTTATTTTATTTCTTTTAAATTTTGATAATTGATATTGCCGAATATTCCAACTTTAGATTGGGCCTCCAAGTTGATATTTCTATCGGCCCTGAAGATGTAGTAATACTTAGGACAAAGGAAACTAAATCAGATAAGCTTTAGACTTGGGCCCCAAAGGCAAGGTTCTAACTTCTAAGAAGGGCTAAGGCAGGTTTCTATGGCCTACAAATTCACAAGGGCTTGTTCCTCTCTGGCAATTAACAAATCAAATCCTTTATAACTCCAAACATATTAAAATGATCATATGTTCTTCAACCAAATCTTTACTTTGATTTATTGTTTTTGAATTTATCAAATTGCGTATTATATGAAATAAATTCAATTATTATCATCTTTTTTAGTTCAGCGATTTTCGACCATAAGATTAATCATGGCTTAATGAAAAAAAGCCCCATGAACTTTCGGCCAACGGTCAAATAAGTCTCTGAATTTCAATTTTGGCCAAATAAGCCCTTAAACTATCAATTTTGACCAGATAAGTCATTCTGGAGAAATTATTAGGTGGACCGGGTCCATCACGTCATTCGTGGTCCTCACCAATAAGATTTTGACAAGTCAGATTCCTTCCTAAATTTTAGACACGAATTTAGCACTAGGTTTAGCCCCTAGTTTCACCAGATGAGATTTACAGGATAAATCCCTAAATTTCGGACATTAATTGGTTAGGGTTTTAGAAATTGTAGGAAGAAATCTGACTTGTCAAAATCTTATTGGTCGGGACCACGGATGACGTGGTGGACCCGGTCCACCTAATAATTTCTCCTCATTCTGCTATGAGAAAAAGCCATGTCAGCATGACACGTGGCCTGAAAATACCACTTCAAATTAGGATAAATTTTCTGAAATGAAAAAGTTTTTAAAATTAAATAACTGGTGGCATAAAAATAAATTTTCAAAAAATAAATTCAGAATTTATGCTTGTTATCAATCTTTTTCCTTTCTAGAAAATTTTCCATAAGCTAACATGGCATTTTCAGGCCACGTGGCATGCTGCCATAACTTTTTCTCATAGCAGAAGGGTTTATCGGGTTAAAATTGGTAGTTCAATGGCTTATTTGGTCAAAATTGAAATGACTTATTTGACCGTTAACAGAAAGTTCAGGGATCTTTTTTTTTTACATTAAGCTGATTAATCATCAAGATCCAACAAGGATTGGGTGTAAGTTATTAAACTAGCAATTATCAAGTTAACGTTGATTGAGTTGGGTTGGCCCACTATGGTAGCAAATCTCTCTTAACCATGAGTTTTTGCACCCATAAAGTCGAACCAATTAGGTATGTAATTTACTAAATAATAAGGTACTTAATAAATAAATTATTTTGTTATTCTTATTATATTATATTAACAAATACATATCTAACAATATTTATATTTATATATTTATATATATACCGATAATTTGGGAAGATGACCTTTAAGATATATATATTATTAAAATTATTGTATGAATTGATTATTGATTACCTATTCTATTTTTACATACTCTTAATATTGTTGACGTGGACACCCGAATATGTGTTGGTTTTGTTAACCCAATTCTGCATATGGAGCTAACCATTCTTTCATATGTTTTTGTTTATTACTCCAATTCTCCATATGAATGTAACCAGAGGCTAATGTAATTTTTATAATTAATGTGTTATATCATCTATATCATCGATCATTACGGTGACATTAACTAATTTGCAGAGGAGCCTTGCCCAAATTGGAGGTATCTAATTTGCAGAGGAGTCTTGCCCAAATTGGAGGTATAGCAAACTAGCAAGCATTATATGCGAGTACCCCTATATCTACATGAATGAACAAGCAAATGGATCATGCAAAAAAACAGGTGTGATAAAAAATTTTCAAAAGGGATCAAGACAATTTTACATGACAATAGAGATGATATCTGAAGTTATTGATAAAACTTTAGATAATGATAAGGTCCTAGGGGAACAAAGGAGTTCAAACTAGGTGCTTGATGTCTAACTAAACAGAGGAGCTCGGCCTATGTGTTTGATGCCTAACTATGCAAAGTTTTCACTGCAATAAACAAAACATCACCTTTTCTTGCCTACACACCCTTAGTTTGCCTTACCAGAGTAGAAACATGAAACACGAGGTTTGCATGATATTCTTTAATTCCTTCCAATATCTGAATAACTATATCAATCAAAGTTAAATTATCTCATATACATATCGATATCAACCCACCTCATTAAGAAAACTTCCATGATGAAGTAAAGAAAAGAAAATTATAATAATTTTAATCGTGTAGAGGGATTCTAATTGTATAATGTAGAAATTAATTTATAACGAGTAATCATGCGGTAAATCTCATATTCATTTGATGTTTTCAACCTTTCAATTAATATCACGTTCAAGACATCTTTTTTTTCTGTGCTGAGACATTCATTCATCATGTGTGTTTGTACATAGTTAGAAATAGCTATACCAAAATATAACTAGTGAGCAGTGAGAAATTTCGGCAATAAACAAAAACATAGATTGTATGTGCCAAAAAATAAACACAAAAACATGATTGTGATTCTTTATAATTTAAAGCAGCCCAATGTTTATATCGCTGGGCCTCGGCCCATTAACTACAAATTTACAAACGTATGATACGTATCTTTCACCGGTTCGATTTATTGACTGGACCCAACTGGTTAAACCGGGATCCGAGTCTGTTATAGAAAACCCTAATTCGGACTTCACTTTTCATTTCTTGTTTTCAACAGAGCAGTGCTACGGGCTTTGGTGTCTCTCGCATCAGTCTTCACTCTCCACCATGGTAAATCGTCTCTATCTATCTCGAAATCATTTTATCTCTTAAATAAATGATTCGTTATTTATTAGTTAATTGAAATAATTGCACAAGAATTTTGCTCATAGTTTTTCTATAATCATCGACATAGGAAGAATGTCAAGATGCTAAGTATTTGATTAGTGATTAGATTTGGTTGATGAATGCAATTATCCAGCTTGATGGAGTGTTGGGAAGTCAATTTTTACAAGTATTTAGTTGAGGGGTTTAACTCTGTTTACGAGTAGTCTGGAAAAGTTTCAATTTTTCTGCTTCTGTTTTGC
This sequence comes from Corchorus olitorius, assembly GCA_001974825.2. Lineage (NCBI taxonomy): Eukaryota > Viridiplantae > Streptophyta > Magnoliopsida > Malvales > Malvaceae > Corchorus > Corchorus olitorius. Next base: position 17,220 of record AWUE01020795.1, on the reverse strand, counting down.
AATGCTTGAGGTGATTTGCTTTATTATAATTGGGTTGTATTTATTACCAACTTTTAATTTTTCTGCAAATTTGATTCTAATTTGCTTTAGATGAAAAAAGCTATACTCCTGACAGCTTAATTCTCCATATGGCTAATGAAAAAGTAGAACTCTTCGAGGCAATTGTGACCTTGAGTGAACAGTTTTCATGGATTCAGCCTTCAGGTGGAATGGAAATGTTATATTATGTGCTTTGCATCACCTGTCAAATCGAATATTGCCATGGTTAATAATTCGTGTAATACGTTGAAAACTAAAAACTACTATGTTGCATATTTGTTAATTATTCGTGTTCTGTTCATAGCTTTGTATGAGATGAATTTAAACCTGTCTCTTACAGGTGAACGTTCCTAAGACAAAGAAGACCTACTGTAAGAGTAAGGAGTGCAGGAAGCACACCTTGCACAAAGTCACCCAATACAAAAAGGGGAAGGACAGTCTTGCTGCTCAAGGAAAGCGTCGTTATGATCGCAAACAGTCAGGTTATGGTGGACAGACAAAGCCTGTTTTTCACAAGAAGGTAAGAGAGTTCTCATTTGATGACTTGCTCACTGGTTTGGATATGACTGTTAGTATATGAAGAACATGAATTTTTTTTATAGTACGGTTGTTTTAATCCATTCCAGACATTTTCCATTCCTTAAACTTAACGAGTTCAAAATTTATTTGTCCCTCTTACAGGCAAAGACTACTAAGAAGATTGTGCTGAGGCTGCAGTGCCAGGGCTGCAAGCATGTGTCCCAACACCCAATCAAGGTAATGAACTGCCAAACTTGTATGTAATAGTTAGGGTCGTGCTGTTCTTACTTATAGCTTTACTACATAGCTAACTCTTTGTGTTCTTATTGTTTTTGCAGAGATGCAAGCACTTTGAGATTGGAGGGGATAAGAAGGGAAAGGGGACATCTCTATTTTAAATGTTTCATTATTGTCGTTGTACTGTTGTTTTACACTTGTTGCATCTGCAACCAACATTGAAATTTTTGATGTTTGCATTGCTTTGTTGGTAGCTTTATAACCTCATTTCTGGTGGTGTTTTCATTCAATTTAATGGTTATTAGTTTTTTATTTTCTTTACATATTTATATTGATTTTCTCTTCAAGGGTCCTGGTGCCTACATGGCTACATGTAAGTTACTCAAATTTTCCACAGCGAACTTTCTGCGACTAGAAGAGGGTTTCATCATCTAGTGAACTAAGCAGGAAGTTCTTTTCTTTCAAAAGCAATCATTTATGCTTGTCAAATATATGAAGAGGGCCATAATTTTTGTTAACGGTTTAATCTTATTAATGCAGAGAGTGAACCCTTTGTTATGTTCCCACCAAAAAAACCTTTTGTTATGTTCATATTCATAGACCATTTCTATCAAAAGCAAATCTGCCAATTAAGATATTATAACTCCAGAACTGTTTGCTATCACTGTTTTTTTTTTTGTTAAAAGTTTGCTATCACAAATTCACAACAGGGACAGAGTTTTCCATGAGATGGGGCTTGGTAGATGAGAGTCGATTGCAATCATCAGATCACAAATTCAACCTTAATCTCAAGAGAGTCGCTTAAAATGGGTAAGCTGTAAGCAAATACTACATCTCTTCCTCGTGGCTTGATTTTACTCGAACCTTGTCGGCTTGTCGCCTTGTCAAACTACTGTTAGGATAAAGGAACTGACACAAGGACGGGATAGATAGAAGAAATGAAATGACAAGAATAAAGAACTACTTCTTTCGTTGATGTGTCTGAGAGCAAGGCACAAAAAACTACACTCAACGTGTTGATGGTAGGATTTTAATTATCTTAATAGTTGTAATTTTTGCAAATATCTCCGCAAAGAACTACCTCGTTTTGGCACAAATATTAGTGTTTATAGTGTCAACAAATTAGTCACTATAAATTGTGTTCACAAGTATATATAGATGATGTGCTTATTTGTAACGACTGGTGACCACTTGGAAAAATAAAAATTCGAAACAAAAAGTTATAGTGCACATGACAAATTTTACCATCACTGTAAATGCATTTACATAAGGGCGGCTAAGACCGCTAAGTCATAATAGCCCAACTAGCAAAATAGCTCTATGTCTTGCATATTCTCCTAAATGCAGTGTTGAAACACCCAAGCGGTTGGTCCAGTTTACTAATTTCACAAGGTTTTTGATGCACTCCAATGGATAATCCGCACAACTATATGTGTGTATCAATAAGCAATGTCAATTTCGTATGATCATGATTGCTAACATGTTGAAGCATTGCCGCAAGCAAAGAATCCGACTCAACTTAGACATTCTGATATCCAACACCCAAATCAATTCCATACCAAAGAGAATTGCAACTGATTCTACTTTGATTATAGGGGGAATTATCAGTAAGTGTATTCATGACCCAAATATACCCTAAAGATGTAATGGTTGAACATAATTCTTATATAGTGTAATGGCTCAAATATACCTCATTAGTGTAATAAGAATTTCATCGCTTTACCTTATTTACCCTTAATGAAGCATCCTCTCCTTGTTTTTTTTTTTTGTTCCATCGTCAAACAAAACCAAATTTATTTTTCCAGAAAACAAAACCAGTTTATTCCCTTTTTTTCTCATATACAAAATCAATTTATTTTTTTTGGCATTTACAAAATCAATTTGTTTAGATCCATCAATTTGCTCGATTCATCATCATTCATTTCTGGATGAACTTTCTTACATTACATTAAGCAAATATTTTCCACTATAACCATTAAACTCAAAATGAAGAAAAATTAAGTGAAAAAAGGGTTTTAGACTTTCAGGTGACTAAATTAATATAAACCCAAACAGAATAACAATGATATTCTCTAATGAAATTGAGAGATATAATATTCTTGAATTCAAGATAAAAATGAAATTTCAAGAGGTTTTGATTGTCAAGAAAAGTTTTCGGGCAATCAAAATAATGAGTTTCAATAAACTTTTTGTAAATTTAGAATTTAGGAGAAATTTTGAAAGGAATCAAGACAAGAAACGAGAATAAAAGGAAGATATGTTAAATTTTGACCAGTTTTGAGGCTATTGAAATGTGGGTGGTGGCGACATCGGTGACAACAAATCACCAGGATCTGCTCATGAGTTTACTCATTTTTTTTAGTTTTAGAGAGGGTACAATAGGCAAAACAATATAATTTCATTACACCAATGGGGAAATATTTGGGCTATTACGCTAGATATGGACTTAAAGTTAAACCATTACATCTTTAGGGCAATTTTAGAGCACGGTTACAGTTATAGGTAATTCACCCTTGATAATATGATCAACTCCAAGTCTTCATGAAAAACCAACTAGCCACAAGCCATACGAATCTCACTCTTCATCTCACAAAGACATGAAGCATAAGGTCTGCTTAATAAATTTTCTTTAATTCCTTCCAATATCTCAAAAGCATATATAATAACCAAAATTTAATTATATGATAAACAATTTGATACCCTAGAAAACCCCTAAGTAGGAAGAATAGAAAATAATAACAATCCAATAAAAAGTGAGACTCTAGTTGTATGATGATTGAATGAACGAGGGACTCATGCGGTAAATCTCATACTATTTATTTGATATTTTCAACCTTCCAATTAATATCACATTAAGGGCATTGCTTCATTTTTTCGTGAGACATTAATCCATTCATTATGTTTATAATCAGAAACAGCTACCTAGAACTAGTGAGAATTTTCGACAATAAACAAAAACATGATTGTGATGATTAACCTAACTACTCAATTTAAAGCCGGTCATGTCCCCATCCCACGAGTGTTAGCCATATTTGAGCTTTGTATATTTTCATTTTTCAACTGCAATACATGTAAAATATTCATGATTCACGTTAAGTATATAGAACTCTAAGTATATAGAACTCGTCATGCGAATGGCGGAGAGTGAGTACAATAAAAATTTACATCTATATTATATTAAAAAGTACGTTCACCTGTAAAACTTTTGAATCGCCTATTATATCATTATTTTTTGAATATATTTCTTAAATGCCATTATTTAGACTTTTATAGTTTTACTCAATTAAAAACTCTATTTTTATTTAACTAAATCTTATATCCTTATAACTATTTAATTTATACCATTTAACAATTTTAATTAAAAAAACTTATATATATAAGAATTTTTTAAATATACTTTTATAGTTTTACTCAACTAAAAAAACTATATTTTTTGGCAAAAAAAAAGGTAAAAACTCTATTTTTATTTAATTAAATCTAATATCCTTATACCTATTTTATTTTATCATTTTATTAATTTAATTAAAAAAAACTTAGATATATTAGAATTTTTAAAATATATTTCTTAAATGACATTGTTTAAATTTTACAGTTTTTTTAGAAATAAACTTTTACAATTATTCTACTAAAAACTCTATTTTTATATTTAATTAAATTCAATATTTTTATAAATATTTTGATTTACCATTTTAAATTTAAAAAATTGGAGACTTTTTGTTTGTCTGTACCCATTTCAATTATAATATAAACTAATTTAAACAAAAAAAATTATAATATAAACAATAAAAGTCTTATTATCAAGTTTTTTTTTTTTTGGCGATACGTCTTATTATCAAGTTTAAAAGTTAAAATAATTTACCTAATCATTAATTATTCATCATTTTTCAAACTAATTAAGTTAAAAATTTATTTAAAATTTAATTATTGTGATTGACCTTTTTTTCAATTTTGGAGTGTACATTGATAGTTTAATGTATTGGAGTGTATAACAAGAATTTAAAATTTTTAAAAATAAAAAGAAGAGTAACATACAATTATTTCCTTTGACTTATAAAGTTAGAGGAGTTGACGAAAAAAAAAAGAAGTTAGAGGAGTCAATTGGGCGGGTTGGACGAGTTTCGGGTCATATTCATCTGGCTCCAGGTCATTTGAGTGAGGTAATTTTCTTGGATCATTCGGGTTTCGGCTCATCTGGGTTCAGGTCATTCGGGTCTGCTGGATTTAGGGTCAGGCGGGTTCGGGTTTTGGTCTCAGGTTACTCGGGTTCTGGGTCATTCGGGTTTTGAATTTTTCGGATTTATGACTCAGATCAATTGGGTCAGCCTTTGATTTTTAAATGTTTAATTCTTAAATTTATTTGAAATGGTTAAAATTATAACAATGTGTATTTTATTGAATAAAACATAATTTTAGTTTATAATATTCTTGGGTCATCGGGATTAACTTCTTGGGTCATTTAGGTTATGGGTTTATCGGGTCTAGATAAGACATGTTCGGGTCGTTTAATTTCTCTAGTCAAATCGGCTTCAGTCGGGTTGGACGGATTATCGAGGTCGGATCAGATTTTGATAGTTTTACTTATTATTTTAATTTTCTTTTAATTTAAACACGATTATCTCAGATTTTGATAGTTTTACTTATAATTAATTTCAATTATTATTTTAATTTTCTTTTAATTTAAAGACGATTAATCACGTGCACCGCACGTGGAGGTGAAAACTAGTATTTAAAAGTGGTATTTAGTTTTAAAAAAAAATGTTTTTAATTTACTTGTGTTTCTTTTTTAATTTGAGAATTGATATTGCCGAATATTCAACTTTAGATTGGGCCCTAAAGTTGATATTTTTACTGGGTCCAATCTAATTACATGTATTGGGCAAATATCTAAGCCCATCATCAATACTCTCTGTTAGTTTGAACAAGGAAGAAGAAGAAAATGCTGCAAATATCTAAGCCCATCATCAACACTCACATATCTCCAATCTACACACCTTAACATTCCTACACTCACTTTTTCCACTTTCAACCCTTTTTTACTCTCCCATCTCTTCCTACAGTAACCCACCTTCACATCCGCAACAATCCCACTTCCCATATCGCCGCCGCTGCAACACCCTGGAGACGGAAGCTCCTCTGAGAACCACCCTGCCACCGCCGCCGTGGTACAACTACTTAACTTACATTTGCAATCCATCATGGAAAAAGCTGCTTCCCATCCTTTTAGCACCACATTCCATCTTATGTTTATCTCTTGTTGTGAGCCTTCGAATATTCCTGGAAAGAAGTCACGGTTTACATCAACATCGAACTTAAACACTTGATCATTTCCTTGGATGTTAACGGCAGGCTCTGTTATGATAACAGCAGGGGCCCCGCAGGTGGATAATTCAATGGCAAAGATGAGACTGTCTAAGGAAAGACGTGGCTTCGAGGGTGTTTTAAAGCGGCGTTTGGATGCCGTGAAGCCAAGAGCGAAGAGACGGTGATATGGGACGGAGGGGTTGGGGATTTTGAGGTTAGACAGAGAAGGGTAATAGGAAGAACACAGGGGTTGCCAAACGTGGTCTTGTGACATAGCTAGAGACCATGATTTGGAAACACAAGCAGCAATGGCTAAGGATTTTGGATCAAGATAGTGAGAAACCAAGAGAAGAGCTTCCCATGGAGTTGGATTCTCCATAATTTTTTTAACACCCATTGTTACATTGATCAACTCGGAGTTTTTGATTGTGTGGATTTTATAGCAGGGGATTTAGAGTGGGTATTTATGTGTTGGGCACGTGTAAAAATGTGGGTAATTATGTGGAGGCCACGTGTAAAACTGTTGGAGTTCTCAAAATGGTGGGTTTTGCATGGATTTGAATTCCCACGTCAGCTAGAATAATTTGGTCCCGAGGCTTGCACGTGGATTTCAATTACCTTGCACACGTCGAAGTGGGAATTTGTCTTTTTAGCATGCTGATTACTTTATGATGATAAAGCCACCTAAAGGCCCAATTGTTAGATTGAAGGACTTTGTATGGGCTCAATATTACCAATTTTGCCCATAATGGATCCCTTTGAATGGGCCAATAATATTGATTTTTGTGAGTTTCGGCATTTACCCATTTTGCAATCTCTCTCCAAGCCTCTCTTTTGCTGTTAGCAAGAAGTGGCCCAATTACAAACGGGAAAGGAACAGTCTTGCTTGGTTACAATAGATTACAATCAGGTTATTGTAGACAGAATTACTGAATTAGAGGGATAGCTAAGCTTGTTACCAATCAAGGTCATAGACTACAAATCCTGTATTATATCTCAGTTTTACATTATTTTACCATATCTTCAACAGTTTTGCCATCATAAATCATTTAATGCATGAAAGATAAAAAGACAATGTAGCACCAATTCAATTCAACTGCTAAAACTTTTAACAACAAAATTCTCAGCATCTTTAGCAACAAGAAGCTTCATTAATCAATTGAAAAAGAAAAGCAGGGCAAATTTCTGCTGCACATATTGAACCCCATATATGAACAATGACAAGCATAAAACACAAAAGTAATCTTTCTATAAATGAATTTTGGTCTTTTAAATTTCAATACCCTCAAATTGCCTAAAAATGAGTTATATTATAATAATAATAATAAACCCCGCTAGTAATAATTTGGCATAAACATCCTAGAAGAATTTCAGTTTTCCATGGGACAGAGTCGACCTTGCATGCCTCAGTTTACACGTTGCTTTCTGCGTTCCTGATAACCCAGAGCATGTATCGGTGGTGGCCCCTAAAGTAACCGCAAAGTAAAGATAGATAGTACAGAGGAATGTTAAGAGTGCCAAAGCGGTTAAGAGGAATTTATGCCTCTGAAATAGTGTTGACCAGCTACCGAACTCATCTTTTTGGAATTGCTTCCTCATTGACCCTGACCTCCGAACAGGAGAAGATACAATGCTGTCAAGAACCATAGCTCAGAGACTAAAGTTCCTCAACCAACGTGACCTGAAATCATGCAGCCAATCGCATTCATCACTAGATGTAAAACTAGCTCAAGGACAATGGCTTGTCAAACCATAAGATTACCCACAAAACAATCTTGAGAGAGAGAAAGAGAGCGATCTATCATAAATATCTAATATCAAATGAAATGACTGGGACAACAAGCCACAAAGCATAATTTCAAGCATCAAAGTGAATTGCTTATTTCTTAATTACTTCAACAGTAAATGTTGTTTAAGAAAGCCTGATTATCTATTTGAACAAATTATGCAACAAACCATAACTTCCTTCGTCTAATGAGGCATAAATCTAAAATGCAAACATTGACACCCTCCAACAGGAAACTTTAGACATAGAGTTAAGGTATCAGCCAGAACTAGGGTGCAAAAACCTTTTGCAGTGGCAATAGTACTATGAATTTGATTTAAATTAGCTCAGCAAGTGATTTACCAACATTATCTACCGATCCAATCCAAAGCTCAAAGATTAATAAGATCTTTACCCCCAAATATGTCTCAACAGGAAGAAAAACCATAATTGTCAAACAAAACATATAGCATCTCATAAATTAGCTTCATCAATTGTCCTACTCATGAGCAATAAAGTTCTAATTTCCCTTTCTCCTGAAAACTATATCATGCATTAACCTTAAACATCTCAAATAAGACAGACGACCTAAAAAAATGTTCCCATTCCTGTCAGATCATAACATATCCTCTCTCTATTCCTTAATCCCGCTAATTAACATGCTATGAACTCAGATCCTTAAAAACCCAAAAACAGAAAAGATCATGTCAAATCCACATGAAAAACAAACCTCACCATAAACATTTAACAACCTTCATAATCAATCCATAATAATCTAATAAATAAACATCAAATTCAAAAAACCCATCACTATCCTTGAAAATAAACAAAACCCAGATCTGCAAATAAATCAAAAGAGCCAAAAAGAAAAAAACACTTACAATTGTTAAACCCAAGGTTGGATCGAAGGGAAGAAGAAAAAAATGGGTATATTTCTAGATCTTTTTCTCTTTAGAATCACTCTTCTTCCCTTCCCTTCCCTTCCTTTGTCTTCTCCTTATGTCACGGTGTAAGAAGGGACGTTATTATTACAACAATAGAAAAAGCCAAAAACAAGAGGCTTTTAATTGGCAAATCCGTCACGAATTAAAGAAAACGAAAAAAAGAGGGTTTTTTTTTTTTTTTCTTTCAAAAGGAAAGCTTGAGAGAGATAGGGATTTGAAGTGGAAGGCTTTTTATTGGGCCAAGTTTAGACGGAATGTTTTTGGACCAAAAAAAAAAATGGAGGTTTGCCGTTTCGTAACGTCCAAAGGTCGTTTAATTATAACTTACAAAAACCCGCGTCCGGTGCTAAAGAGAAAGTGCGCTCCACCTCCTCTCTTCTTCGCATTTGGTATTTTCATCATTTTTTTTTAATTATTTTTCTATTTTCTTAAGCTAACTTCTTTTATCTTAACTATTTTTTCAATTTTTAGTTTGAAAATTGAAAGTTCTAATCTTAACTATTCTAACTAATTGACCTATTCTCTTTTTTTTCCTTAACTAATCTTTGAAATTTGTGGACTCCAAATGATGAGCCGTTATCAATTTTATTTTTAACCATATACCTCTTGGGGAGCATTTATTTTCAACTAATAGTAATCTTTTTGTTTTCAAAACCTTACCAACTTACTTACCTAAGAAATAGCCAACTAAAAATCTCTGGATATATTTAATTATTTATCAGCTATAAAATGAAAAGGTTTGAAGTTTTTGTTACAAGTAATAGTTTTTCATGGTAATTAAATATTAGTATTATGCAATTTAATCATTTGATGAAAAAGGAATACCTCACCAACTCACCAACATGTGTTGATTTGTATGAAAATAGTTTGATGTTATTTAAATAAGATTTTACATTCGAATTTTTTAAATGTAAAAACTAACTATTCGAAAAAGTTAGATGTCCCTTATTATCTAACATGATTCAATTTCAAATTAGTCGGAATTTAACGTGATTACAAATTAATAAGGAATTTTGTATGTAAAAGAAGTTTATTACACTCTTAATTTCATTGGTTTATCTTTAGCTTTCTTCGCTTAAACTCAAGCTCCATTTTTTGCTTTCTTGGTGAAGAAGAAAAAAAATAAAAAAATAAAAAATAAAAAAACTCAAACTCCATTTTTTTAAAGGATACCCTGCTTAGGCTCTGTTTAGTAGAATGGTGCGGTAGCAGTGCGATTGACACTATTTAGCAACTGTACATATGAGATTATACTGTACAGATTAGATTAGATACTGTACAGATGAGATTATTAGAGCAGCGATTGAAACGAAGATTACACTTAAGGCTCCATTTGACCGGTGCACCGATCCACCGACTAAACGATCGATGAATCGGTGCACTAAACATGACCTTAGTAATTTTATCATCATTGCCTAAAGAATCAATATCAATTCCAATTCATGCATGATAGAAAAAAAGAAATATAAAATAAAAGCGATTCATGAGTCAATAATTTCACAGAATACACTATGCATTCTTATTCATATTCATTGAAGAATGATTGATACATATATTTTTCTTTTTTAAAGGTATAACACATACTTATATGTTCTACCGCCAAAAAAAAAAACACGGATAATCATAATTGCCTCGTCTAATCTTACTATCCTTTTCTTTCCACTTGACACGGTCTTGACAACCTTGCAACTAACTTTAAGCTTTAACTCTTTTTTGCAAATTCTTATCGAGTATTATACAAATGATGTTATTTTCTATAATAAATCATTAATGGTGAAAATGATAGTAACTTTAACTTATACTTGACATGATTTTATGGTGAGTTAATTAGATGGCTTTAACATTTCTTGAAGATCACTTTAAAATGACTACTAATAGTTCGGTTTTGAGTTTTGCAAATTTGTCATTTGTAAGAACATTCAAGAATAAACAGTTAAATACCTAAATACCTTAAAAAAATAAACAAAAACATTTTACAAGATAAAAAAAAGTTGAATTTCATCACTCCCCAAATATTTGTTACCAAACTTTTTACATAGAAGTAGAACTTATTTTCCTAATATAAAAATCAATTATTAGTAATGTTTATGAATAATATATACTAAATATCATTTGAAAGACTCATGAAATTTACCAAAAACCCCTTTTGAGGATCGATGAGGAGGCTCCATTTGAAATTTTTTTGTCATTTTCTATCTTTTCTCACTTGCCAAATTACTAAGAAGACCCTAGATTAGCATCTAACCAGTTCTTGCCCTTGAGCCCTTTTTTGTAATTATCCTTTCTTTTCACATAAATGTGTTATAATAAATCATATCCCCCTTAATTATCTAGAATTGTAACATCTCTCCAGACCTTTCATGTCCATATGAAGAAGAAAGTAAACTTAGTTTTTGTTTAAATGCTACATACTTTAGAGGATGAAACAAAATTGAAGCTATTGCACATGTCCATATACAAACTAATATTTACTATTTATTGCTAACTTTAGGTCATATGATCAATGTTAATAATATAGCCTTTTAAAGATGCAACACATTTAAAATTATAGTACTTTCGAAATTTCCTACGTATCAAACAATTTAATTCGAATAGAAAATTATTCAAACAATTTAATTCGAATAGAAAATTATTCAAAGAAGTAGATTATTGAACGCCCGAAGCGCCAGCGCGAGCCGATTCACTTGTGAATAATTAAGAGGAAACCATTCAGTACAACCCATTCAAAGTCCAAGTACCATAAGTTGAAAATCTAATAAAGTTTATTGGTTGGGTTTGACCAAATACTAAGGTCCTTTTGCTTTTAATTTTATTTGTCCAATTGATATCGTTAATTTGTGATTTGTCCAAAGCTAGCTTGCAAATCTATGTACCAAAAAAGAAAGCTAGCTTGCAAATCTATTCCAATTTGAAGAATATTTTACGTTTAATTTTGGGTGGGCATAAGAATTTTATAAATATATACTACAACTAGTATGATTTTTGTTTTTCGCACGAAGTATGAAAAAAGAAAAAAGAAAAAAGAAAAAAGAAAAGAAAAGCACGAAGTATGAAAAAAATAAAAAAAATTAAATAAAGAAAAATAAAAGGAAAAGAAAGAAATTAGCTATTCACAGCCGTTCATCTTAACACCGCAAACCATAATCCAACGGTTAAGATATGTAAGATTACAGTAACTGTACCATACAACCAGCCGCATACGATTTAGGCTTTCGAGTCTGACTGGGAAAGCAATTCCAATCCTCTTTCGGGTATACCTTTTGACTCTTTCTATATTCTTCCTGCGCCCTCACCGATCATCATTATTCGCGTAAACTTCATCTTCCTCAATATCTCAGGTAACGAAAAATTAATTAATTAACAATCAGCTTTGAGTTTGTTTTTTCATATTGAATCTTCAAACAATTTGGATTCTCTGAAGAATTTTATATAAGTTTCCTCGTTTTATTTTACCCTGTTGGTGCAGCAGCAGTTAGGGTTTTCGAATTTGAAGGGTTGATTGATTGATTGATTGTTTTGGTTGCGATTAGAAGAAGATGTGGGCTGCTTCATGCCTTGCATCTTGTTGTGCGGCCTGCGCGTGCGACGCGTGCCGCACGGTGGTCTCTGGGATTAGCCGGAAGTCTGCAAGGATCGCCTATTGTGGCCTCTTCGCCCTTTCTCTGATCGTTTCATGGATCCTTCGTGAGGTTGCCGCCCCTCTCATGGAGAAGCTCCCTTGTAAGCTTCCTTTGAAATTTGCCTTATTGCCTAATTTATTCGATTTTCAGCATTATTTATTGTTCGTATCATAATTTACAAATTAATGCGCAAAATAATGAATAGCATTTTACCAAATGAGATTTATTCAATCGGCAGGAAGTCAAATTCTTGGGATATGGGATTTTAGCTATCGCATGTCTCATGAGCATTGTCTCTGAGCTAAATGCATATTACTCATCCTTACTTTTCCTCTGACTGGTTGCCTTGGTAACCCTGTTCACATACCTTCTATTGGGTCACCATGTCAAACATTAAATTTTCATCAGCTATAATATTTGGTCCTGTCTCGTGTATTATGTATAATGTATATACTGCTTCCTCTTCTTCTCTTGTTTTTATTTTTCATGTTTCATGGTGGGTAAAAGTGAGGCTGTTGGAAAAATTTTAGTTTTCTAATTTAGTTGAGATGATATTTTCATTTATGCAGGGATCAACCATTTCCATCAAACACCTAACAGGGAGTGGTTCGAAACAGACGCAGTGCTGAGGGTTAGCTTGGGAAACTTTCTGTTTTTCACTATCCTTTCATTTTTAATGATTGGTGTGAAAACTCAGAGGGATCCTCGTGATGGGTTGCACCATGGTGGATGGATGATGAAGATTATCTGCTGGTTCATTTTAGTGATTCTAATGTTTTTCGTTCCTAACGAGGTTATCGGCTTCTATGGTAAGGGGTGTTGCATTTGGATCATTCTGCTAAATTTGACGATACCATTCTTTTCTAAATTATTACATGCTATGAGAGGTATTTTCTCTCAAAGCATTTGTAAAAGATTGGAAGATGACATTTAAATGTTGCATTTGCAGAGACAATATCAAAGTTCGGCTCAGGCTTGTTTCTTTTGGTTCAAGTTGTGCTTTTACTTGACTTTGTTCATGGATGGAATGACAAATGGGTTGGATATGATGAGCAGTTCTGGTTAGTTTTGCATTTTTATGTTTTTGTGTTATGTATTTCTTTTCATTTTTATTCTTCAAATTAGATGACACACACTTATTTTTTCTACGTAGGTATGTTGCTCTCTTTGTTGTTTCGCTTGTTTGTTATTTGGCGACATTTGGCTTCTCGGGACTTCTCTTCCACTGGTTCACACCATCTGGACAGGATTGTGGGTTCAATACCTTCTTTATTGTGATGACGTTGATTCTTGTTATTTTGTTTGCCCTAGTGGCTCTGCATCCTGCAGTAAGTCTCTACTTTTGAGTTTACTTAATAGCCCATTTGATTATAAATTTTATCAGTGCTTTTTTTTTTTTTTTTGTATATTTGGAATTTGGATTATAGATGCCTTAAGGTTGAATACATATATTGGGGTAAAGTTGATGCTAACCTATGCTAAATTTTTCATCTCATACATGCTGAACAGCTAGATCTCCTGTAGATTATATATACCATTAAACGTAATCGTACTGGGCTTAGTTTGAGCTGATGGCTCAGTCAGATTAATTATACTGTTTCCGTGATTGATAAATTAGGATGTTGATAATATTGTACACACAAACACGTTTCCTCTGTTCCATTGGCCAATTGCAAATAAAGGACATAGAACCAAGATATGGATAGATGTATTGCAATGATGTCATAGATTGGGAAAATGGTTTTCATTTAAACCTTGTGAGATTGCTCTTTCTTATGTTCCATAAAATTGAATTGTTCAAGTCTCCTCTCTCATTCATTCTTATCATATCACTCACATGGTGAGCATGATTTTACTACTGTTTATAGTGCCATATTTATAGCATTTGGATGTATTATTACAATCTATAACAACTAGTGAGGCTTCTGATCATTCAACTCATTCCTAAACATATATCTTGATGAGTTCTATTTTCATTGTTTTGTCATGTAACAGGTTGGTGGCAGCGTTTTGCCAGCTTCCGTTATATCATTGTACTGCATGTATCTCTGCTACAGTGGACTTGCAAGCGAACCAAGAGATTACCAATGCAATGGTCTTCACAAGCATTCTAAAGCAATTTCTACAGGGACCCTGACCTTGGGTCTGTTTACCACTGTCCTATCAGTCGTCTATTCTGCTGTTCGTGCTGGGTCGTCTACAACTCTGCTCTCCCCACCAAGTTCACCTCGTGCAGGTTTTGTGCCTATACCTTGAAAATAACTGTTCAAGATGACACAGTATTTCAATATTTATTTTCTTGATATCGAGTTATTAGTTTTGCTATATGGATTGAGAATTGAGGGTAGGGATTTCAAAAGTCCAGCAACCTTTTTTGATTTTACCAGTAAAATTATGTATGTTCCTTGTTATCTACATATGTTCTGAGAATCTGTGGTTAGCTTCTTTCTTGCTCTCTTCTGCTATCCTCCCACCCCTCTTGCCGTTTGCATCTTAGGATTTTTTCTGAGGGTTAAATAATAAAAAGAAATAAAGAAGAGATTAAAATAGCATAAGTTATAAGAATATAATTGAACATTCTTTTTTTGATGTGTGATGGTGCAGGAAAGCCATTGCTTCCATTGGACAAAGCAGACGAGCAGGAAGAGAAGGAGAAGAATAAGCCAGTCACATATTCATATGCCTTCTTCCACATCATCTTTTCTCTTGCAAGCATGTACTCAGCAATGCTTTTGACTGGGTGGTCAACCTCAGTTGGGGAGAGTGGAAAGTTGGTTGATGTTGGGTGGCCATCTGTGTGGGTTAGGATTATAACTGGCTGGGCAACTGGAGGTCTCTATATCTGGTCTCTGCTTGCTCCTATTCTGTTCCCAGAAAGGGAATTCTAAGTCACCAAGGTGAATTTGGGTATGATTGCAATAAAGTTACGCTGTATATTCGTCGTGTGATCTTTATATATGTATTAACATTCTAAGTTTCTAAAGAGAAGTTGGATGTTATTGCGCAATATACTCTGTATATGTGTGTTTGGTCAGTGACGGATTTATAATAGTAGCACTGCCCTTATTGAAATCTATTAAACCTTCTCGACAGTATTATTATGTAATTATATATATCATTAAGTCTAAATCACGTTTTAATTTTTCCCCATATGAAGTTTAAATTTTGGTCAAAATGAATTATTGCCCTGCAAAGTTTTTATGGAGGAGTTTCAGTTTCTAGATTCTGAATAAACCCCAATGGGCTCAAAAGAACTTTTGAGTGTGATGTGAGTGTTGAAGTTGACCTTGCCCTTTTTTACTTGCGAGGACCATTTTACTGGGAGTTTTTGACCAAACCATTGTAATTCTTAAAAATAATCCCCAAACCATTGTACTTTTAAAATTAATTCCCATAACATTGTATTTTTTGCCACATCCTCACCATATCATTGCCATGTCATAGATTTTTTAATTTCTTAAAAATAAATAAATAAAAAAATATAGAATTGCGTTACTCCTAAACATTAATCTAAAGCACGTTTGTTTGAAAAAAATTTTCACCATCACCGCTTTTTTTTTTCCTCCGTCAATTTTCAATTTTCTGTCACACTTTGCATTCAACTAAATATCAAAATTCAGGTACTTCACCAAATCAACCAATCTTTTTTAATCACTCTATTTAAACTATTCAAGTGATCAATTTTGATGATTATTTTAGTCAAATTCATGAGGTTTCATTGAGAAAAACAATTATCTTTGCTTTCCACTAACCTGTTCCTGTAAATAAATTGAAATCAATATGGTTGCAATTGAAGGTTAAATTCATCTGAGATTTCAATTGAAACCGGATAATCCCATTCAATTCTTCATGGTTTGGCAGTATGCCATTAAAGATCAAGGGAGTCAGAAGCTTTTCCCTATTGCAATTAAATTAAATTGGGTAATGGGAATATCAAGCAACAGAGGATTGATGGATTTAAATTGGAATTAAATTGGAGTAACTCACAGCAGGAATAGGAGGTATATTGCGAGATGAGAACTAAAAGAGATATATGGATGGATTTCTCTGTAAATCTTTTGGTGTTTCGGAATCCAATTGAGTAGAGTGCCATGGGGATTAAGGAAGCAGACAGCTCATTTTGTTTCAATTGCGAATGGGGATTAAGGAAGCTGGACTGTATTGGTTGCTTGTGTCCAGATGTGTTCTTTGTACTCTGCATCTTACCTTGCCTTTCTTTCTTCATCGATTGGATAACTCTGGCTTTTGCCTCTAAAATAAATCATCAAAATTGATGACTTAAGAAATTGAATAGTTATATAATAGAGTGATTAAGAAAGATTGATGGATTTGGTGAAGTAATTGAATTGAGAGATTTGGTGTGGGAGAAAATTGATGGAGACAAAAAAGAAAGGAAGGCGGTGATTAGTTGTTTAGGGCTAAAGTAATTCTATTTTTTTTTTGTATTTATTTGTTTGTATTAAGAACTTAAATTAAAAAATATGACAGGGCAATGATATGGTGGAGATGTGGCAAGAAATACAATAGTTTGGGAATTAATTCTAAAAGTACAATGGTTTGGGAATTATTTTTAAGAACTACAATGGGTTGGTTAAAAACTCTTTACTTAACCAATAGATTTAGTAAAGTCTTTAATTGGTTTGATTGCTTAAGTAATTAAATTAAATAAATAATTTGGTTGAAACTTGTAATTACTAAAACTTAATTGGTTACACCCGAGTTGTTAGCTCAACTTGTGAGTGTACCGTGCCTGAACCGTGAGGTCCTGGGTTCAAGTCTCACGGAATGTGAGTTT
>AWUE01020794.1:0-52078 GCA_001974825.2 Corchorus olitorius | reverse complement strand
GGCGTCTGCATCGGAAAGGATATGACACAGGTATANATGGTTCGCTTGGTTTAACTGATTTGNGGGTGGTTTCTTGTCGACTTGACCTACAAATNCTCAAAACCATTTGAACTTTCTGTAGATAATTTTTTTTTTCGTTTCTTTTTGCCAGGATTCAACATTTGAGTTTGAGAGAAAGCGTAATAGGCCAGAGAGATATGATAGAAACCTTGCAGAGAATACTCTTAAGGCCATTAAAAAGATTGATAAAATCAGATCAGACAGGTCTTCTGACCACATCAAACACAGGTTGGTTTCCTTTCTTTTTTAACTTGTTAGAAGATATTGTGCAATGCTGTTTGCTTAGGGATTGGGATTTGAATCTTTTTGCAGGCTTAAGGCAGGCAACGTCCAAAGGAAAAGAGATGCAAGAAAGCAATTGGAGCAGGACATCCACTTGGTCAAAGCTCCGCTTGCTCTGGCAGAAGACTCTTCTCTCCGCCTTCCCAAAGTCAAAGTCAATGTCACTCAAACACAGACAGAAGAGAATCAGCCAATGGAAGAGTGATAGCGGTTCTGTTCATCTCCCTCCAATTGGTTTTCATCCAACGAACCTTGTGCTCGAAACTTCTCACATAATCAAGAGCTTTGTGTTGTGTGGATACAAATGGTGTCCAAAATTTTGAATAGCATATTTCAATACTCTCTCTCTATCCCTGTCTCTGTCTGTGTTTTTCGTCTAGTTCAATTATAGAAAAACTTGTCATATTATACAGATAATATAAGATAACGATTTTGTTCTCTGTATGAATTTTAAACGGGTAAGAGGCAGTTGGTTTTGTTGCAGTGACTACTTGCATTCATCAACTATGCAACTCATTCAAAACTGTTTTAAATATCATAATCAAATATACATATTACCCAAATTTTCATTATATATAATGGTATTTAATGATTTTGCAATATTTTTATTAGTTGTTCTAACGTATGGTATTACCATTACTATCTAATAAATCTCCTCATATTTAATCAACAACAAAAATTCTAATTTGTGGACAATAAACCATTGCTTTTCTTCTCTGTTTTAAGACTTTGATTCATAATTGAAAAATCACATAATTAGCATTGGTGCCCAATGCCCATGATATATAGTTTCGGGTAGAATAAAGTTTCAAAACTTGATGCCCATATGTTGGGATGCTTGAAGGGGTGAGAAGTTGTGTACAATTTATTGAGAGAGATTTTGTGTTCATGAATGTATTTGCTAATAGTTTCTGAACTTTAGGTTGTGTTTGTATGCTAAATGAATATCCTATCATCTTTATTGCAAAAGAAGAAAAGAGGCATATGCTAACTGATTTTTGTGCAAGAACTTGAGATATATTGAAATTCACTATAATATCCTTTCACCCAGATTTCATATATTTACTGGGCTTTGACACAAAAGGGCTTGCTCTCCTTTACTTTGGGCTTGTAATTAGCTACCAATTTGCTAGCCAGACAAATTAGCTCTTCAATAGCTACCCATTTGATCCCTACAGAATTAGATCCAATTAGTAGTTTAAAGCAGGGGGTGGCTAGTGCCTAGTGGCTAACTCAAATTTGAGATTTACGAACCAAATGCACTTTAACCTATTTAGAATTTCCAAATCTTCTATCAAATAGAAGATTGTGATTAGCAGGATTCGAATTTAAATAGGTGCACAAAGAATCCAAACTATAACCACTTGTATTAACTCTCATTTGCAGCATAAATATATTTGATGGCATAAACTCTTATTTTTTGTTTTTACGGTACTCCTCTTAATTTAATTTTTTTGAAAGAAATGTATGAATATCCACGTATTATCAAACGGTTATAACTCCTTTTTTTAAAGAGATCAATTGTTTATAGCCAATAAATAATTTTAATTAATGGATAATTATCTTATATATATATGCACTCTCAGTCAAGTTTTCTATACAGCATACACGGGTTAAAAGTTGAGAGATACTCACCCATAGTTAATTATTATTTAATTTAATATTCAAAACTTATATATGTCAACTTAAGTATGTCATTATGTTCAATCTATTGTAATTTATGTTATTTTATTGGTGTAATTTCATTTTTATGAATGAAAATTACATTTAAAAAAAAATACCTCAACTCTAGTAACAATGTATTAATTAATATATATATTAAAGAATACTAATAAACTTTTACTATCGGACTGGTGATTAAGCTTAAGACTTCCTGTGGGGGAGTGAGATTATGGGAAATGAGAGGACTACCTTACTAGCCTATTTCAATATCATGTTCATAAGTAACGAAAAAAAAGATCATTATTTTAAAACCTGACTAATTAATTCAAAATATTTATAACTAACTCTTTCTTGACTAATTAAAATTAAAATATAATAATAGTATATATATATATTTACCTACCCAAAACATGATATTGAGATCGATTACATGATAGGAGATAACCCTCCTTTCTTTTATATATTCCCATATATCCATCCCCCGATTCGAACTTGATACCAGACAAGTTTTAACTATTAAAAATTTTTTGTTTGTTGATAGTAATAGTCTAATAGATTTAGCTCACCTAAATATAAGAAAAAGAAAAAAAAAGAAAAATCACAACAGGATCAGAAAAAAGAACCTAGGAAAGGAAAGGAAAAACAGAGAAAACGAAACACAAGTGGCGGGATTCCTGCATGCAAACGTTATTTCCCCGCTTGAGCGGCGATCCGATTGCCTCGCTGTCTCTCTCCTCTCTCACGAGAAAGCAAAAGCCAACACCAACAACAAGCAGCCCCTTCTCTCATCAATGTTTCTTCCTTTCCTTTCCTTTCTTTTCACTTCTCTTTCTCTCTCTCTCATGTGAATTACAATACATTGCACCTTAATCATCATTCCCTTTCAACTTTTTGGTTTCATGGATATTATTATCAATAAATACTTTCTTCCTGTAAACTTCTACTCCAGAACCCATTTTCCCTTTCTTTTTTCTTTTATTGTTTTCCTTTCCATTATTCTTGATATTTTTTTTAATAATTATAATATTATATTATAAACTTTTGTATTATGCAGAGAAACCTTATTTTGGAAAATGGGATTTGGGTTCTGATCAACTGCTACGTTTTCGAGGGTTTCAGTCGGCTTCAGGTTGGTTTATTGCTATTTTTTTTAATCTTTTTGGGATGTTTTTATAAATATGGTATATTAATGAATGTATAATCAGATTACAATATACGCATTTATTCTGGTTTTTATTTGGTATTTAATTTGTTATTATTACAAATTTGGTTATATTATTAAAATGGGATTCCTTTTGGGATCTCTTTCTAGAGACTTGAGCCGCCTTTGCTTGGTTTTCAAGAGAATTGTGGTTAGCTTCTATACGATTCCATTATCTGCTGCAAACCTTTTTTTAATTAGCAATATTGTACTTATTATATGCCTTTGCTTTGAATTTTGCCCTTTTTATAATAGCTGCCAAAATTTGCATTTTAGTATTGAAGGAAGATTGAAAGTTGTGTTTTTGTATTGTTTTCTGCGTAAAAGTAAGAATCCTTTGTGATTCCGTGACAGTGAAATTACAATGGAGAAGAAGAAGTATCCAATTGGGCCGGAGCATTATCAACTGCTTGAGGAGGTGGGGCAGGGCGTTAGCGCTTATGTGCGGCGTGCTATCTGTATACCCTTCAATGAGGTTGTTGCAATCAAAATTCTTGACTTTGAACGTGATAATTGTGATCTGGTAATTCTTTCATTCTCCTTCTCTTTTGCTTTTGTCTTTTTAGTTTTTCTTTTCTGTTTTTGGGGTTCAAATTGATTCATCTTCCCCTGCTTCATATGCTTAGTACATTATGGTTTTTCTCATTTGTTATCTGAATGTTTGATGGTGAACTGGATCAATATAAGAAAACTGCAGGCGTTTGTTTCCCCTTTCTGTTCCTCTCTTTCCTGTGCCAAACTGAGGTGAACTCTTTTTAGAGCTTAATCAGAAAGGATGCATTTTGCTGTTATATTGTGGTTATTAAGAGCTGATATGGGATATCTTAGATCCAGCATATCTTCTCTATTGGAGATCTATTGAGAATTTGGTTTCTTAATGCAAGTTTTGCACCAAACATGATTGTTCCTGTCTGGCTTTTATCTGAAGGGCTTCTTCTTTTCTTGTTTAGCATTTCAGATAATAATTAGTAGTTTTAACATTAGTTCTTAATGTGCTTTTGCAGAATAATATTTCTCGTGAGGCACAGACAATGATCTTGGTTGACCATCCAAATGTTCTTAAATCCCATTGCTCCTTCGTTAGCGATCATAATCTTTGGGTGGTCATGCCATACATGGCAGGAGGATCTTGTCTTCATATACTTAAGGCTGCATATCCTGATGGTTTTGAGGAGGTTGTTATAGCAACAATACTTCGCGAAGTGTTAAAAGGCTTAGAGTATCTTCACCATCATGGGCACATACATCGGGATGTTAAAGTAAGTACTTGGTCTTCATCATATTATATCTGCTGTGGGCGCTACTAGTTTTTAGTGATAATCTGATAATCACAGTTACAAAATTATTGTGGTTAACACACGCAATTCTTAGGTTTTTGAACCAAGCTGTCAATGGTTGGGTCTATTATCTCCAACTCTCTATAACTGAAAAGTTTTATTTTATATTAAGAGTTACTTACATAGTGAAACTTGGTAAGTAAGAATAATGTTTATATTCTCAGAAGGTTCTTAATTCTGTGATATATCTTTGAGTTGGTTATTTAGTTTTGTAAGCAGAACAAGGGGATTATCTTGAATATTGGATTGTGTACTGTATTAATTTGGATAAAATCTTAAATTGCTGTTTCTTATGTAAAAATTTAATACTTTGGTTCTTAGTTTCTCAATTATCTTTTTTAATAGGCTGGGAATATTCTCATTGATACACGTGGTGCAGTCAAGCTGGGAGACTTCGGTGTTTCCGCTTGCATTTTTGATTCAGGTGATAGGCAGCGTATGAGGAATACATTTGTGGGGACACCTTGCTGGTATGTTTACATTATTATGTCTAATTTGAGTTTCTTGTTCCTAGAAAAGAATCCTGTGCCTAATAATTTTGTGATTAACTTGGCTTTTATATCCTAATTAAACCATAGAATGGTAGATTACAGGATAATCAGCCAAATCCAGTTCATAAGGCATCTTAGTTTCACAGAGATCTCATACTGGTTACAAAAACAGTAATATCTTCCTGTAAGAGTGGCGAGGTTTAATGCTTCTTATCATCTATGGTCTAATTTCTTCACCCATTGTTTGCAGGATGGCACCTGAGGTTATGGAGCAGCTGCATGGTTATGACTTTAAGTCAGTCTACTGTTTTCTCAAAAAAAGTATCTCAGGTTCATGCTCCTTTGCATCATGTTGATGTTTATTTGGCAAATATCTGCAGGGCGGATATCTGGTCTTTTGGTATAACTGCACTGGAGCTTGCTCATGGCCATGCTCCATTCTCAAAATATCCTCCAATGAAGGTGGGTAGCTTTGTATTCCTTTTTTCTTTTGAGGAAAATCATGTTCCTTTGTTGAACACTTCCTTTTTGTTCATTTCTTAGGTATTGCTTATGACATTGCAAAATGCACCTCCGGGCTTGGATTATGAAAGAGATAAGAAGTTTTCTAAGGTAGGCCTTAATTAATCCAACATACTTAGTAGTTGGATACAATTAGATAAAGTGACGTGTTCATCTTGTCTCTTCTCTCTTCAGTCTTTCAAGCAAATGATTGCTAGCTGCTTGGTGAAAGATCCTTCTAAAAGACCTTCAGCAAAGAAGTTATTAAAACATTCATTCTTTAAGCAAGCGAGGTCAAATGATTATATCACACGAACACTTCTCGATGGATTGCCTGCTCTTGGTGAACGTATCCAGGCCTTGAAGGTAAAACATGCTACTATGGATCATATTAGTAAGCCTTTCTTTTCTTTTGTTTTTTTCATTCTGTCTTACGCTAACAACTGCTCATTTTGAAACATAGAAAAAGGAGGAAGATATGCTTGCACAAAAGAAAATGCCAGATGGAGAAAAGGAAGAACTATCACAGGTTAGAATTTCCAAAAACTTTTATTGAACAAAGTGAACTTTATAATGACTTCTAGTTTCCTGTTTGTTTGTTTGTTTGTTTTTTTTTTTGTTTTTTGTTTTTTTTAATTGGGTTTTCGTTATGAGACTGGGTACACAGTCTGGTGGTATAATGGTTGGTTGCATTAATACTCTTTCAAAGATAAATTTACATTTTCCCCTTAAAAGCAAGCTGCGCTTTTTATGGTTGCTATTATTACATGTATGATTATCAAATTCAAAATTTTTTGTTAGACTCATGATTACATGAAGTCATATTATTTAACCCATGTGTTTTACTCTGTTTTTTCCTTGATTGGACGTTCTATGTTTTTCTGCTCACCGGTGTAATATTTTGTACAAGACCATGTTTACTGGCCAAGAATTTCAAGATCTAAAGTTCATGATTTATCGTGATTTTATCATGTGCAGAATGAATATAAGCGTGGGATAAGTGGATGGAATTTCAATCTTGAAGATATGAAAGCTCAGGCTTCCCTGGTATATTAATGATTACCTTTCCTCTTCCCTGCTGAAATTTGAAGGGTTTTTAAAGCAATTAGAACTTATTACTATATAATAATTTTTTTTCTCTTACCAGATTCAGGATGAGGACCTTATGTCTGACAGTGCCCAAGGAGGGAGCTCAAATTCTTTGTCTGGACTTGATGGCCTAGATAAGCAGTCAGAAAGTCAAACCCCTTCTCAACCTACAGACAAGGTATTTCGATGAAATACTATAGTTTTGGGAGGTTTGTTGTGGGAAAGACATCTTTGTTTTTTGTTGTTGCATGGGTCGTGGTTGGTCTTCTTCTTTTCTCCCATATCCTTTTCGGGTGGTTGATGATGTTCTAGCTTCCACAGGAAGATAATGACCCCATCCAGAATCAACTGGCTTCTTTTGCAGCAGTGGAACCAATGAGAAATATTGCCAAGTATGTTCTTACGTAGATGCTTATCATTCATGCTTATTGAATTTTTACCTCCATGTCATTTTTAATCACTTTATTCTTTGGCCCAAAAAAAAACACTTAATTCAAATTACAGGAAGTTTTGAGAACATAGCATTGTTATGATTGTGCTGAAAAAACTTTTCAATAGTTATCTTTCCTCATAAGTGTCACATTAGGTCTCATACTTTGAAGAAGGCTTCATTTAGTGGAAATAATATAATTATGACTGTGTTGATCATGCAGAGTTATAGTTGAAAGATCTGATGATGATTCAAGTGTTGCTAGTCCCTCTCATGAACTGATTTCACCTCGTCATGACAATTATGTTGAAAGTAATTTGGGTGAAAAGCCTATTTTTGAGATGAATGGAAAATCTTCTGAAAATATGACAAAACCTACTTATCAAAGAACATCAACATTTAAAGGAGAGAGGTATGATAGTCTACCTACACATCTTTTCAGTTTGCTTGGTAAAATGCTTACTTCTTTGTTGTACTACTAGTGGCCACGAAATATCTTTTGTCTCATTTTGTAAACTTTATCTAACAATGAACTTTTCTGTGAACTCTTTATTCATTGCTTCTTGTTTCTATGAGATAAAACATTCTATTATGCATTTATTTTAGTGGTGATATTGTTCTTACTTGAATAAATTGAGCTCTGTGCTTAATTTGATTGAACTTTGAAACAAAATGAGGGAACCATGTTTGAACTTTGAAACTGGACACTCGTTGGAGTTCTGCTATGATCTATACCTGACAATAAAGAAGCTTCTTTTCAGCTTCAAGCAGAGCACATTGGGGTTTATTGATTATTTTCACAAATTTGACTCATCAATAGAATCGTTTTCAGAACTTAACCTTGTTTCTGCCACTTAGCATATAGAAGAAAAAAATTGTTTAAAGTTTTCCAGATGGCTTTAGTACTGACTATTATGCTGATAGAACTACAAATATCTATAATGAAATCAAGTTGTAAAATTAATATTGGATTGGTTCGATTGGATAAAATGGTATTTATGGTGTCTAAAGCTAAGCAGCTTTCTTAAATTTGGTTACAGTTTACATTGGGCTTGCAGATGCTTGATTTCCTATTTGATAGAATAAGTGTCAAACCATATGATCTATGTATCCCAATGGGATTTGAATTATGTGAATCAGAAAGGTAGATTGTTGGAAGAAGAACATGATTGCCATCTATGTATAGTGTATACTGCACTATATTTCTTTATCACTCATTTTATAGAGTTTTCAGGCAGCAGAACATTTCTGGTGGCAATGGTGCAGCACTTCCTGCAGGAGGAGATGATATTTTTTCAGAGGTTCCTTCTAAATCATCTAGATCATCAGGCAAGTGTTAAGTGTTTACTCTGTATGACAAAAAAAATATTCTCTAGGTTTTGGTAATATGGTTGATACTATAACGTAAGTGTAATTACAACAGTGAACAGTGATGATCTTGATGAGAAAGCAAAGCCTCCAGTTGTTCAGCAAAGGGGACGTTTCAAAGTTACATCTGAGAATGTTGATTTGGAAAAGGTGACTTACATCTTTCCGGTCTCCTTGTTGCTTTGGTTGTTTTTATTGGATATGAATTCACCTTCTCTTTTCAGGTTGGCCCATCTCCTGTACTACAAAAGAGTCATAGCATGCAGGTTGGTACTTTGGAGGTCAGCACATGTGTGCCAAATTGCCTACCGATTGTAGCTTTCCTTTTAATAGTTCTCTGGTAGCATTCCTTTTAATAGTTGTCTGGTAAATGCTGAATTGGGTATTTGACTTGATTTATAAGAGATCAACTCGCATTGTTTATAAGCTCTTTTAGCAAAATAGGTAGCCCTAACAAGTATGGGTAAAGAAGTTATATGGCATATGCAGAAATGCTGACGGTAGATACTGGGGCATCAGTTGAGTGGCTTGTGCCTTATCCAAGCATCAACAAGGAGATGACAAACCTTTTCCTCCAGAGTTGCTCAACTTACCATTAATTCACTGATAGGACTCCTTAATGTTTTGTCATGCATATCATGCTAGGCTCTTTGGCATCCTTAGAGTGTAAATATTGTTTTATCTGTTTAGAACTACTTCAGGTTAAATTTTTTTGTTTTTTTTTTCTATTCAAAAAAAAAAAAAAGGTCTAAGCAGATACTGATCAACTTGAGAAAAAGGAAAGCAAGGGTAGGACATTTATCTTGGAAGCGTATATATCTCTTCAATCATCATAAGTAGACAATAAAAACATCATATGCCTGTTAAATAACAAGACGCCTCTATCCTTACTTCAATACTTACAAGTTATATGATGTAAAAGTTATTGGTTATGTAGGTGATCACCCAACATCCTGCAGCTTCACTAGCACAACCACCATCTGATGCTGCATCCCCAACTCCTCCTCACCATCTTTTCCCATTGTTGCAGTCTGTTTTGCAGACAAACATTGTTCAAAGGGTATAAGTTAGCCATATGCGTTTTTTTTTTTGGGTATTTTACTTAATAACTGTCAGCTAATGTCTCTTTACTTGCCTTATATTTGTCAAAAGGATAATATCCTCAATCTGATGAAGCACATGTCTGCTGGTGACTCTACAGGTGCTAAAACTAATGCTCGTAAAAGTTATTCTTTTCTCTTATACATTCATTTCAGATGATCTTACATTTTTTCTACATTACTTAGCTAACCGTGAGGGTGTATGCATGCCATCTAATGCAGCTGTCCCAGAGAAATCTTTGGTAAGTCACATGGCATTCTATCAGTAAAAGTCTGCCAAGAAAATTGAGTAATATTATTATAGTTTGTGAATCTGACCTTCATGTTTCAAAACATATGTTATGGGCACACATGTGGTGAGATCATTAGTTGAGATAAAAGCTAGATGAGTTTACTTGAGTTGTTGACCACTTAAGGAATTTAAAGATAAAATTTTTTTAAACTTATTTTGGTGATAGTATAACGTGAATGTCAATATTAGTGTTGCGCAATGCAAGGATTTGAATACTAGTTGTTTGTGTCTGTCTCTTGAGGACAAAACACAAGTAACTGACTTGTTAAATGGGTTGAACTTACTCTAAAAGGCTCTTTAGTGAAGGATTTCCATCTCTGTCTAACTTCCTTTGGAAAGTTAAGTGGAAGACCAGAATTTGTTATCAGCTACTGAATTTTACCTGTTACCATTGTCATCGAGTGTATATTTTAGTTTGAAAAGATTGCGCTACGTACCTTTTGATTGAAATTTATCATTTCGCTCTTTTCCTGTTTCTGCCTTTTCTAGTCTTTCTGCGTTATTTTCTTTCCCATTTTCTTTGCAAGTGGTTGGTGGGGGTTGGCTGTTCTCATTCCAATGCTGTCCTTATCTTACATGTTTCGCTCACGAAATTACATGACTTCAAGATTGCATGATTGATCCTGATTTGATCATTCATCTTGTATCACTTATTGAGAAAACATAATTATTGAATTGCAGTTGGAAGCAGCTCATGATAGGGAGAAGGAATTACTTCACGAAATTACAGACTTACAGTGGAGGTATTTTGAAATGTCATGTGCATATGATTCTTTTTTCCCCTTTCTTTTCCCATCTCAAGAAGAAACCTCGTCTGAACCTTGGTTTGCTCTATGTAGGCTCATTTGTGCCCAAGAAGAACTGCAAAAGTATAAAACAGAGAATGCTCAGGTCAGTTTCTGAAACACTCTGCTCATCTTTTCCCACTATTCTTGTTTTGACTATAGCTTCAGAAAACCTTCCGATTTCAGGTGTAATCTTCCAACCAGAGCAACGGGCGCTGAGATTGAAGTATAACCTATTTCTGAAACCTTATGATTCTAACGAAAGCGAAAACAAGGAAGAAAGAAACAAAATGATGATGGCGATACATGATTAACTATTGGTAGATTGACATTGTTTGTATCATAGTATATAGGTGTTATACTTTACGTTAGCTGAAAAGAAATTTTATTATATATTAAGCACCCAACTTGTTTTACATGACTTCTATATTTTGTTTTCCACATCTGCAATATTGTAAAGTACCAAACGTAGCTTTAATTCTTAATTTAGGTTTATTTTTCATTTTTAGGTCTTCATTTGTATTTTGACTCTTGTTTATATGTAAATGATTTCTTTAGGAATTTTTCCCCTTTTTGCTACTAAAATTATTGTTTCCCATGAAGCTTTTGGGCTGATATTAAAGGAATGGTAGAAAAGCTACGACTTATATTCAAATGTTCTCCATTTTCTCATGAACCAAACACCGCATTGATAGAAATGATTTCATGAATCACGACATCAAGATTCAAGATGCCGACAAATCCAAAAAAATTCTTAGACTAACTATTTAGTAAGGATTTTGGTTGTGCTGTGGGACAAGTTTTTGAGAGTTTCAAAGAAAGATTAAATATTGAGATACTTTTTTTTTTTTTCAAAAAAAAGACTGAAAATAGACATTTTTAGCAATATATATGTGTTGGACAATAGTATACATTAACCAAATTGATTATATTGGAGTGGCGCTTTTTATAAATTTAATTATATCAACTAACAATTATGATAATGTTTATAATTTAAATCAAGTAATTGATCATAAACTTATTACTCCTATTCTATAGTATCATTTTTGAAACTTAATAATAACTATGAGGAAATTACAAATTACCATGAAGAAAGTCAATAAATGGAATTACTAGCTGGGGTTAGTGGCTGCAGCCTGCAAATGTTTGCTGCTATTGTAATAGCAACAAGGCAAAGGCCAGCAAACTTTTTTTCTTTTATTCATAAAAAGCCAGCAAATTTATGATTTCCTATGTCTACCAAAAACTAATTAAAATTCCTTGTTATTTTAGGAAACATTGTGAAATTCATAGATTGAGATAGGATATTGATGGGCCGGGTGAGATGGACACTGTTGGGCCTTTCGGGCTACGAAACCGAGTCTGGTTTGGGCTACGGTTGTGGTTCAGCCGATCAATTTGCACTGGTCCAAACTCCAAACTTATGCCGTCACTGCAGCCGGGTGGTTTGGTCAGGTCTTGAAGATGGTTCCTTTGTGACTCGAACTTATGGTCCTTGATTCGGCCTGATAATAATTCGAAGCTTTTGACAGTTCTTACTCTTAACGTATACCAATTCATTAGTTTGAAAGTAAAAAAACTATATAGTGATAGTACCTCTAATTATTGGTTAAAATGTTGTATAATCAACTTTAGATTCATTTTTACCTATAATAACATATTTGCATGACCATGATAAATCATCAAGTGTAAGGGCTTAATTAGGGTCTTGGGATGAAGAATCTCATAATACTGTTTCAATTGTTTCAATAAGATCGAACTCATTCGATTTCTAAATCGGATTACTAATTCTTTCAGTAAGATTGAACCCATTCGATTTCTAAAACGGATTACTAATTAATCCTTAACATTTTGAGGAATCCTTCATCAGCGATTGTGAATGACTGATTTTTCTCAATGTTTTCGACCTTGGTTCTATAA
This sequence comes from Corchorus olitorius, assembly GCA_001974825.2. Taxonomy (NCBI): domain Eukaryota; kingdom Viridiplantae; phylum Streptophyta; class Magnoliopsida; order Malvales; family Malvaceae; genus Corchorus; species Corchorus olitorius. The sequence continues at coordinate 39,560 of AWUE01020794.1, read as the reverse complement.
GAGCAAGTCGGAAAAATTGAGAAATAAAACCATATGATTTGATTCGTTCTCAATAGGCATGAGATGATCATTTTAGCCATGAGATTTACAAATTACTAAATTTAGAAAGGGGGAAGCTTCAAACATGGTGTTGAATGAGCATCGGCATCTGGCTTTGACAAATTGAAAGAACCTCCATTATCTCCTCTCTTTGCTACTCTGACCAAACAGAAACTCCCCACTTCAATTGGCGCAATTAACTCTAAATTCTACAAATATAGACTTCCATTTCAATCCACATGTTTTCGTATAAAAACCTCACTTATGACCCTTGTCTCATCACTACAACTTCATTCATCATCCCATTCATTACAACAACAACAACAACAACAACAAGAATAAAAAACATCGTCTCTCTTTAATTAACCATGTCTTCCCCTTTAGTTGCTCTCCTCTTTTCCACTTTCCTTCTCTTATTATCTTCATCAGGCGCAGATGCCTTTAACATCACCAAAATCCTCAGCGCTTTCCCTGATTTCACCGCATTCAACAACATTTTGCTTCAATCGGGCGTTGCTAATACCATCAACTCAAAGCAAACCATAACTGTTCTTGCCGTTGCTAATGGAGCCATGGGCGACGCTTCTGGCCTTTCCCAAGATGCAGCCAAGAAGATTCTCAGCGTTCATGTCATTCTCGATTATTATGACACTGACAAGCTCAAGTATTTGAACAAGAGTCAGTCAATTACCCTCACTACACTTTACCAGGAAAGCGGATTAGCTCAAAACCAACAGGGTTTCTTGAATTTGACTTTCAATGGGGAAGGTAAGGCCGTGTTTGGATCTGCTGCTCCTGGTTCTCAACAAAATTCCGTCTTCGTCAAATCCATTGCTTCGGATCCCTATAACATTTCGGTTTTGCAAGTGAGCAATATCATTAGCATTAACAACGCTAACTCATCAACCACCCCTTCACCTCCTTCGAACCCATCTTCCCCTCCTGCACAACCACCTGCGGCCAAGTCTCCTTCGCAACAGCCGCCTTCCAAGTCTCCGGCCAGCTCTCCACCCGCCAAGTCTCCGGCCACTCCTAGCTCTCCACCCGCCACGTCTCCAGCCAGCTCTCCACCCGCCAAGTCTCCCAGCTCTCCACCCGCCAAGTCTCCCAGCTCTCCACCCGCCAAGTCTCCTAGCTCACCACCTGCCAAGTCTCCTAGCACTCCACCTGCCACGGCTCCTAGCTCACCACCTGCCACGTCATCTAGCCCTCCACCAGTTCCTGCTGCTGCCCCACCAAGGAAGGTCTTAGCACCTGCTCCAAGTGCCCAAACTCCATCTGCATCAGCCGCACCACCGAGCGATGATGATACTTCCACTGCGCCCACTGGTGCTGAAGCTCCAGTTGCATTGTCGCCATCTATTATCCCAGTCGATACAGGTGCTCCAGGTCCATCTGAAGCTCAAGCAAAGAAAAGCGGTGCTCAAGTTTCTGTGTCTTCTGGGAATTATCTTGCCTCCATCCTTGTGATTCTCACCACGGCTCGGTTCCTTCTTACCATGAACATTTGAGAAATTGGATAAGATGCCAATCCGGATTCTTTTTTCCAAATGCTTGATCATGTTCAGGCTTTTTGCGTTTCTGAATAACTTATTTTATATGATCAGTTGTAATCATGTAGAAGAATAACTTCAGAAATTTCTTTTTGAGAAATGAAATGCCTGTTAATCATCATTCCATTACCAGAAATCTTGATTCTGATCAAATCATTTGAATTGCTTTTTTATATTCTTGATGATTGTTAGATACTTAGATTAGATGGTATAAGAAATATATTGGACCGTCAAATCTTGAAAACGACCATGGGAATTGACAACAATCATATACTAGTTTTTCTTTTTTTTTTTTAATCATCAATTACATTTATACTAGCTAGTTGAAGAGGTAGAAATTTGATATTCTTCTTAATTACTTATATATATAATGATTCAAAAATTATATAGATTTTGAAGAGACTGCATTAATCAGATAACACCAAACATGTAGTTTGCACAAATTATACCTTGATATAGATTCAGACAACTTTTAAGCTATATTTTTATTACCCTGATGATCAAGAACTGAATAAGCTAATTATTAGAATGTATATATGATTACGCTTTCTCATTCATTATTTGAAGGTAAAAATTGTTGTATGTAGACGAGTTACAAAATTACGAAGGAATTTTCCCTCGAAAAAAAAATATGAAGGAATTCGTCAAAAAAAAAATTATGAAAGATTTAATTGTATTAAATATAAATAGACTTCAATCTGAAAATAATTTTCTTATGATTTAAATGGATAAAAAAAGAGTGGAGAAATTTTTTTTTTTTGGCCGACGTCCACGATATATGATAGTTCTGTAGCGTGGAGACGTGCCTCTCTAACCAACATTTTGCTTCAATTATTTTCTTGTTCACATGTTTTATAGGAAATTTTGTTTCAAAAATTAAATGGGTATAAGTTGATGTTCTTTAATTAAGATCTAAAAAATGAGTCTTATACGTAAATAAAAAAAGTAAATGTTCTTCTCTTTTATAATTAGATTTTTTTTGTTATATCATTAACGCCGGAACGTGCTAATACGCATCATACGATTATCCAGCTCAATTTTAACTAACATATAATGTGCTAATAATAGGATTGTCAAATCTCTAATTTCATCTATATTAACTATCAACATACTAAATACACAAACAAATAAAATCTATATTAACTATCAACATACTAAATACACAAATAAATAAATTACAAAGAAAACTCACATTTCGTGAGAGTAGAACCCAAGACCTCATGGTCCAAATATACTGGAATTAAGAGTCCAGCACTCTACCACTAAGTCAAATACCCGATGATTATGATCAATTACTTTAAGCAATAATTAAATTGAATGGATACATAGATTGAGCTTATTATATGGTAGTGTTTTTTTGGGGGTAAGGAATGATATATATTGTAGTATCTTGTTTGAAACTATATATATAGGACAGAAAAAGGAAAGACAAGGTGAAGCTGATGAACCAATTTTGAGGAGATAATGTGACCTTTTCTTTTCCAAAAAGCATATAAATTCAAAAGGATAAGAGAAAGAACATAAACAAATATGGTAGGACAAAAAATTCTTTTAAAAAAGACCATAGGTTAATTTTTTTTTATATAAAAAACCATAGGTTAATCAGGAATATATATTTACGTCAAAGTAACGCATGCTACGCACCGTCATTTCCTAACTAAGGAAATGTGAGATTAAAAAAGAACTTACCAAAAAAATACGGATGATGAAACGCATTAATTAATCAAATTAAAAACTTTAGTACAAGAAAAATGGCGAACGCTTTCTCGTAATCTGATATATATTCCTTAATTAGTAGACCCCTCCGAAAATCCTCCAAAATACTCCACTTCTCTCTCGCTCTCGCTCTCTCTCTCTTCCTTCTCTCTCTCTCTCTTTTTTCTTTTCTATTTCTGTTTTAGGAAGGACGATTTCGATCTCGAAGGGAGAAATTGAAGAAAACTCCTCAAATGTCTTCAGAGAAGGTGCATGTGGAGCACTGTAAAGGCGTCAATGGCCTCGAAAAGGTCATCTTGAGGGAGATTCGTGGTTGCTCAGCTGAGGTTTTGTCCGATCTCTCGTTTGCGGTTTCTTTTGTGATAACCGATTATTCTTGCCTTTTTCTTTTCTGGAAACGAAATGATTGTCGTGATTTTAGTTCGAAATCTTTGAATCTGTGTTAATATGTTAACCGCATCGTGGATTAGTTATCGTTTCTTGAAGTGTTTGTGTGATTTGTTCTGCGGATTCTTGAATTTATCGATTTGGATCTTGCGATTATCTTTAGTTCTTTAGCTAACGAAACTTTGATGATTTAATCTTGTAACGATTTTTGCTTAATATATCGTGTGATCATTCGTTGTTAACTGTTAATTTGCATCGAATTTAGATTAGAAATAATTTATCAAAATTTCTTTTGTCGTTGTGGTAAATAGAGTGAGTATGTTTTATACTGGAAGGACGAGAAAAAAGGATATTAAGAGAATATGTGCTTGAGGTTGAGAGTGAAAGGAAGCTAAAGTGTATATATCAATTCAACAAATTAGTAGGAAAGCTTATTGTGAAATGAATCTTGAGGTCGAGTTTTAAACACATAATTACTATTTGTTATAAGACTTTTGGAGGTGATGGGAAAAATATACTCATGGGAGTTCTGGAGAGTGTTTGAGGGGACAAGTACTTGTGGGATTCTTTGGCACATGAACAAACTTATGATGTTTCTTAAAGTTGATTGGATTTATATAATGCATATAGAACATATTTTAGAACACCTTGTTTCATCTTGTTTGTGTTCACCAACATGCATTTATGCATGCCTGATTCTTTTATTGGTAAGGCGTGATGAGAATGTTAGTAAGATTGTTTTCCACAGACAAGGGACTCTAAAACATCCACAAGTGAGTAAGTGAGTTAATAGGCTTACCATGTTTGTATTGGATGATACGTAATGAAGTCAGTGTGGAATTATTAAGTTAACATATATGGTTAAATAGGCATGTGAGTATCAATTAAATTCAGTTGTAAGTCTTGATGAGAAGGTTAGGAAGACTATTTTCCTCATACACAAAGGAGATTGAAATGTCCACAAGTGAGTTAATAATATGCTTACCATGTTTGTATTCGACGATACATGATAAAGTCAGATGTGGAGTTATTAAGTTAACATATAAAGATAAATTGGCATGTCAGTATCAATTAATTTTGCTTGTGGGTGCCTCGAACTCCACTGTCTGCACATAGATAATTATTCAATTTTCATATCATGCAGGTCAGGGAACCTTTTAACCTCACCACTTTTTTCGCAAATGAATCATTAGTCTGAACATTTATTGGCTTGTTTGAATATGTTCAATTTTGTTGATGTTTTCTTATTTTAAGCATGCTTTAAAGTGTAGTTATTGTTCCTGAAGCCTATTTCATGAACTAAGTCATAAAGGATGCTTTCTAGTGCTCTATCTTCTTCATTTCCTGTGTTTTTTATTCTTTTTCTTTTTTTTTTTTTATCCTCAAGAACATTGTATATGCTTAGGAAATAAATCAAATTTCTTGTGTTCATTCTGTTTTTTCAACAGGTTTATTTGTTTGGAGGTCACGTAACTTCTTGGAAGAATGAACTTGGGGAAGAGTTGCTTTTCCTTAGTAGTAAGGTATCTGTTTTAGATTTGTTTTTTTTTTTTTTTTGTAAGGAGCTGTCTAGCTCAAGAATTTAAAAGAATTTAAGTAATCTTCTCACATGCTATTGATGCTTTCATTCATCATTAGATTAGCCTCAGAATGCACATGCTATAGTTCATGGAATAAATTATTACCACATTGGTGGTGGTTGTGCTGTTATTATTTTCCCCACTTATTAGGCAAGGCAACTGCATACTGTAAAGGCCTCAATTTATTTTGCAGTGTGGTCAGTGGTGGTTAATTACTTGTAAGTTATCGTGTTGGCTAACACTTAAGGTTACTTCATGGGTGAAGAGATAAGTGCTGACAAAGCACTTTAGATTCAAATGAGTTCTTAGATAGTTTCAGGAGTGGATGTCAAAAAGTGACTGTCACTAACCTTTTGATAAAGATAAGGTTTTTGAACTTTCGTAGCCAAAATGGAACTTTAATTGAACCGATTGATGGATATTTATTTTATACAGGAAGAAAGCTAGCAATTTGAATGGATCTACCAAATTCGTATGAATGCCCTTTCAATTAATAGTTTGTGCTTTCTGCAGAATACTTTTAAGCCTCCTAAGGCTATTCGTGGCGGTATACCAATCTGTTTTCCTCAAGTATGTGCTTTAGTACTTTATCTTTTGGTTTTTGCAATTTTTATATCTTTCTTCCCAAGGTCACTTGTTTCTCCATATGCAGTTTGGAAACACTGGTTCTCTTGAGCAACATGGATTTGCAAGGAATCGATTTTGGAGTGTTGATCCCGATCCCCCACCATTCCCATCAAATACTTCTAGCAGGGCCTTTGTTGACTTAATCCTTGGCCACTCTGAAGAAGATGCCAAGATTTGGCCTCACAGGTGCATTACTCAAATATGAACTCTGATTTATTTAACACAGTTTTCCAATTGACACTTCAAACTCCAATTTCCATGCTCTTAAGGAAATCTCTTAATCTGGCATTTAAATTGTTGTCTGTGCCAGATTTTAATGCGTTTTAATTCCTCTATAAAATGTGGTCTTTTCGCCATGATAGAAATTCTAAGTAAATGGCATTAGGTTCTATGCTGTTCAGTTGCTAAGACATATAGTTTGAAAGATATTACTAATCGTACTCTGGTCTTTATTTAGATTTATGGACTAAGTGGTTTTCTTTATGTGCTACTTGTCTCTGTATGTGGTGTATACATTTACACATGCTTGTGAGTTTGATACTGAAGTTCTATCTTTTGAATTAAGGCATATGCTATTTTTACAGGTATGAGTGTCGGTTGAGGGTAGCTCTTGGGCCTGGAGGTGATTTGATGTTAACATCCCGCATTCGAAATACAAACACTGATGGAAAGTCGTTTACATTTACATTTGCCTATCACACCTATTTTTTCGTTACTGATATCAGGTTCGATATATTATCTTGTTATTCTGTGGTTTTTATTCACAAGAATCCTGCATTTAAATACAGTATCATTTATCTGTAAGTTTGCAAGTTATGTTGAAAAATGCTGGTTATCTTCTTTTTCTCAAGTCTTGAAAGCAGACTGGTGAACAATACATGATGAAATCACCCTATATCATTAAGGGAAGGATCTGGGGCTGTAAAAGCAAGACTGTAAATATGAGATTTTGAGTTGTGGACATAACTTAGTCACTGAATTGCTTACTGTATTTGATGATCATGCATGTTATATTTAGGTAATTGTATCTACTTTATTATTGCAAACGGATGTTTAAAATGTTCTTACAAAAAATGATGATTTTATCTTGAAATTTTGTAAACTGAAATTAAAGGTCTGATGAGAAGCGAGTTCTATTTGGTTCACCTTGTAACTACATATGGAATGAGAAAGATCTCTTCTAGATGTTGGTATTATGATACATTGCCAGGACATACTCATTTGATTCTTTTAGTGATTCTTTTTCTGTTTACTTTTGTTTAGTGAAGTGCGAGTTGAAGGACTAGAGACACTGGATTATTTGGATAACCTGAAGAACAGAGAGCGGTTTACTGAACAAGGGGATGCAATAACGTTTGAATCAGAAGTCAGTGTCAACTTCTTATACCCTGCCTTATGCTTTTCCTGTCTCTTTTGTTTCTAATTTGTATTTACTGTTTTAAGATTATTGTTCTTGTTGATGAAACAGGTGGATAAAGTGTATCTAAGCACACCTACAAAAATTGCCATCCTGGACCATGAAAGGAAGAGAACATTTGTGTTGCGAAAGGATGGACTTCCAGATGCTGGTGAGTTTATTGGTTTTATGTTATATCATACTAATTCGGAGCACGATGCGAAGGACATGTCAAAAAGGTGTATGACTGATAGGAGATAGAGTATTGTATAGGTGGTCCATGCTTCATCTTAGATTAACAACTCTATAGTCAGTTGACACAGTAGTCATTGGAGCCACTAAAGGTGACAAAAAGTTTTAGTATTAGGTTTATCTACAAAGCAATATCATGTTTACCCAACTCCATTTATAAGTTTGCATGCCATGTTAAGGATTATTCTCCATGACATCCTTCCCTTCTGGCAAAGCGACCATTGTTGAGGCTTGCCTTTCAAGTAGTTCTGTTCTTTTACCCTGCTTACAAGCAAAGTTTCTATGAATGGTTTGGAGAAAATTTTTCTTTCATAACCTGAATCCCTTAGAACAGAGGACAACTACTTGTTCTCCCATGCTTTTCTGTGATGAGGATTCAGAAATCAAGTTGTATATACAGCCATTAAAAATTATATCTTCATCTAGTTTTCTATTATCCAACAAAGCTTCAATTTGATGCTGGGTCTATGATCATATATTTGCCATTATAATGTGGATATAAAATTACAAATGTATTAGAAACTGAGTTTGACTCCTTGGTCAAATGTTCCAACTCTAGCTCTCCTTGAAACTCTAATACTATGTTTATTACAAATAACACAGTCCGCTTTCTTTTTAATCGTTAAACATTTTGGTCAGACATGTTTACTGGTTACTGACTGCTTAAGATTAACTAAATTATTCAATTATGGATAGCTTTTGATGTTTCTTTATTGACAGTACTGGCAAAGCATGTAAATCATGGTTAGCTGTGTTGTTTAAAGTTTTGTTCCTATATTTGTCCAGTTGTGTGGAATCCCTGGGACAAGAAAGCAAAGGCAATGTCGGATTTCGGTGATGATGAGTACAAATACATGTTATGCGTGGAGGCTGCTTGTGTGGAGAAGCCCATCACCTTGAAACCAGGTGAAGAGTGGAGAGGAAGACTGGAGATCTCAGCTGTTCCTTCCAGTTATTGCAGCGGACAACTCGACCCGCGAAGGGTGCTCTTTACTGGTTGAATACTGGCATTTTTTTTATCTTTGGGCATATCTTTGTACAGTTTAAAAGACATCAATCAGATTTGCACAGCCGATTTGGCCTCGTAGTTGCTAGCCAAGTATTTCATTGCAGCTTGTCTATGTGCCTAAATTTCATATAAAGGGTATGGTAATATTGCAAGTTCAGGATCTTTGGATGTTTGATTAGTAGTCCACCATTTTTTAGGGCTTAGTTACTAGGAAATCCTATTCCTTTATTTGAATGCATTCTGAAGTTCATTTCCGTATCGACTATCGATAATAGTATTAGTATATACTCTTCTGAGGATTGTATAAGCCATTTTATCAGAGTTTGCCAGTTCGGTTTATAAAATCCTTTGCTTTCTATCTGTGAGATTATTGCAGAACTTTAGAATTAGAATAATGCAAAATTGTGTCACGATTAATGATCATGAATAACGAAAATTCCAACCTACGTGGGGGGATTGTGCTTCGTTTCGGTTTATGAACTTTTCTCTTTTCTCTTTTTTTTTTTTTTTGGCTACATATGATGATATGAACTTTTCTCTTAAAAGTCTTAATTACTTCTTATTGCATATCTCATTGGTCAAAATATGAAGCAGATCAAACTATAATCATAGGGAAAAAGCTAATTGTAGGACTATATACTTGTTGAACATCGTTTTCATATACTAAAAGCTACATTTGACAAATTTGGTTTTAGTCATTAGATTGATTAGGTATACTTGATACATTCTATTCTTTACTCATTTCATTGATGTTTTAATTGATGATTTGATGTTACTGTATTTCTCAATCTAGTTGTTTGTTGATGTAATCTTTTTCCCCTCAAATTGGAAAAGAAATATTTTTTAAAAAAAGAAAGAAAAAATGGAGTAATTTTTTTAGGTAAAAAAGAAAAAAAAATGGAGTATGATGATACTCATACTAGTACTTGTTTAAGTCAGACATAGAATTGCCAATAATGAGTAGTACAATGTTCGAAAATTATCTGCTATCGGTAATTACATATGTTTATCATATCCTCAGTCGCCGCCAGACTCTACTCCTTGCGCGTGTTAAACACTTTCCAATACAATCTAACTACGTATTAATACACATGCCAAAACACAAAGCGTGGTTTCACGCTCCTTATGTTAAAGTGAAATTGATCTCAAAGTTACTCCCAAAAAATATATATGCACATAATATTACACCCTTATAATAATAAGGAAAAAAAGGGAGAAAAGGAGGAGGAAGAAGAATGATAAGAAAAATCGATCAAATAGGGTAATCTCCAAAGAAAATCTTTTGATTTGAAACCCAAAAAGCCCAAACAGAATTTTGGAAGAGAAATACAGAAGAAAATGTGTTGAAAATGATTTTCCTGGAGAGAGGGAGGGGGAGACAGAATTTGGAAGTGAAGATATAACGAGAAAGAAGCTCGAGTTCGAGGGAAGATAGCAAAAGCATTTTTGGTTTCTTATCTGGGGAAAGTTTTCTTCCATTTTCTCGAGCTCCAAACAGGTCAGAGCAACTGAAATTTCATTCTCTACCTTCAAAATTCTCTCTTTCTCTCTCTGGAATTTCACATCTCTGTCTTTGCTATATCTGTTGTATTCGATTTCCCTATAAAAATTCAAGTTGTAGTTGAAAATTGCCCATGAACTACAGATTCTTAAAACTTTGTTGATCCACGTAAAAAGTCTTTGCTTTCTGAGGGTTGTATCTTGCTGTTAGTTTCTGTGCATTTTATAAAGAGGAGATTTTGTGAAGTCGGTTGAGCTAGTTTGCCTGGATTTGTGGTCAAATCTATACTGGAACAACAATAATGGAGGCATTTTATTGATATGGTTCAAGTTTGGCGCTTTTCCTATTGTGGGTTCTGATTTCAAATTTTTTATCAATTGAAATTTGGAGGGACAAATTCAAATATTTGAGCATTGTCAGAGTTTTGCTCTTGGTTGCCAAGATGCGTTTTATATTGGTGTCTTTGGGTCTCTCTGGAGTTAGTGGAACATCTTTAGTGGGGTTGTGGAAGGTGGGTTTTTGGAAATGGAGCAAAGAAACCCTTATTTAGTTGGGGTTTTTGGGTTAAGGGAAGGTGTATGTATCTGTATTGTTGGTCAAATAATTTGGTTATGGATTTTTAGCGGTGAACAATGCAACCGCCTAGTCAGCATTCACGGATCAACCTGATTGAGTTGAAAGCTCAGTTGATAAAGAGACTTGGGCCAGAGAGATCAAAGCAATACTTTCATTATCTGAATAAACTGTTGAGCTTAAAGATAAGCAAGGTTGAGTTCAATAAGCTTTGCCTTCGTGTTCTTGGGAGAGAGAATGTTAGACTACATAATCTCTTAATCTCTTCAATATTGAAAAATGCTTGTACTGCAAAAGTCCCTCCACCACCAGTGACTAGTGATGAGAGTCAGCAAAATGGGGATGTTCTATTGTCGCCTGGGAAAGCAAGATCCAGAGCACCCATCAGATTTAATGCCAAGGTGGATTCTGCTTCTCATGAATCGACAATTACTACTGACAATGTCGTTTCTGGAAATAGGAACCCGACTTCTCGTGATATATGGAAGCCGGTGCAGCATCATCAAGAAGTCTCAGGCAAAGAAGATAATGGAAGGGACATTCTGCTTCGCAATGCTGAGAAATCATCTTTAACGATGGGGTCAGTTGATGGTTTCTCTGAAGATCACAGAGAAAATAGTGAACTACTGGTTGTTGAAGATGGAAAGGAGCTATCTACTAGAAGTTCATTGCAAGCACCGTTTGGGATTTCATTATTCCCTGGTAATATTTCTGGGGTCCGAAGGGTGTTGCCTTCTGCGAGAAGTGGTGGATATGCCAACTCTTATGATATTGGTGGATTGCTTGATTCCGAGGCATTGAGGGAACGCATTCAACAAATTGCTGCATTGGAGGGCCTTGGAGGTGTGTCAGTGGACTGTGCCAATATATTGAACAATGGGTTAGATGTCTACTTAAAGAGGTTAATTAAGATGTGCATTGAGCTAGTAGGAACCAGGCATGGATGTAGTCTGAGAAAAAACAACCCACTCAAGCACCATTTCCATGGGAAGCTTGCTAATGGTGTCTTGCCAAGTCATCATAACCAGGTGCAAAATAGCAGTTGGGGTTTGGAAGGGATAGATGAAAATAGATCCTACAAACTGATTTCTTTGATGGATTTCAAGGTTGCAATGGAATTGAACCCGCAGGTGCTTGGAGGAGACTGGCCATTACTGCTTGAGAAGATATACATGCGTTCATTTGAGGAATAACAATTCAGGAACTTGTGAGTCTATCAGAGTAATTTATTTGGTAGCTTAGAAGGTTCCCAATAACTCTTTCATGGCCTTTTTTTAATCCATGTGCTGCTTTTAGGATAAAACTATGCCCCTTACCATAACACCATAGTTAGTGGCAAGTTGGCAACTAACCAAAAGGAGAAAAGAGAACCCATATTCTGTTGCCCTGTTGTACCTTTAGCATTATTTTGGTTTACTTAGTTCTTTCTGTAATTTATAGACCATGAGGAAAAATTTTATAACAGTTTTGCAGGAATAATATCTTTAGCTTGTAGGAAGAAATTGCATGATGTAAAGTTCCAATGTATGTACTTGCAACTCTTAAATTCAGTTGGAATCTTAATATCAAAAGTAATGTGCACTTGACCATTCTTGCTACTTTCACCCAAAACTCTGAAGCTTTTCTATGAGCTGTCATATTTAATTGCTTTTATTTTGGAATTTGCTATAAATTTACATTACCTTGTATTTTCCTTCTTTTTCGAATGTGCTTACTCTTCTAGCTGTACTTAAAATTCTAGACTTGTCGATGTTTACTGAAATTTAAAATCTTTAATAGATGTATTCTTCTTGCTTTCTCTTCTAAAGCTTGGATAGCATGTGACAAGATATATACTCCAATTGCTCGAATGTGATCACCCCACTGGCTTAATATGAACACATTTTGCTTGTTGGATTTATTTAGCTTTGAGAGGAAAATAGCCAATAAAGCTCAATTTCCAGATCAATGTATTTGTGGCTCCTGAATTTGAACTTCTTTCTATAAGAGGTTTCAGAGATTGATTTTCACAACCTTCTTTCTAAGAGAATTTAAATGATTCTCTTCGAAATTTTTGGCAAAAGTTGGTATTTTGCATATTTTATTTGTGGCATTGGGCTTGCAAATGAGATACGGTGAAGTTTGCCTTCCAAAGCACTAATCACTACATTTCCATGGGTCCTGTAAATGATTCTTGTGAAGAATCATTAATTGCTAGTTCTGTCAACATCATGGCTTTGCAGGAGGCAGGTGTCCCGGAGCTGATAATGGTTGCAATGGAATTTGTTGTTGCTTTTGGTTCCATTATTTCTCAAAATTGCACCTTAGAAATATAAAGAAGTGTTTCTTCTATCTTTAGTTGTTGGACTGTTTCTATTTTTTTTTTTTTTTTTGGGGAGTCTCTTCTCCTTGAATGTATTTTCTAGGGTTGGTTGCTAGAAGCTTGTGAGGAAGCCTATTTACCAGGAAGGCTACTGTATCCAGGAGAAAGTACATGTAAATGTCACTATCCTTTTTGGTATATTTCTGCTTGTTTTGTTCTCTTTCTGCCTGCTTGATACAACTATGTGTTACTACTAACGTTTCATTATAGGAGCATGTAATTCTGAAGCATGGCCCTTCTGTATTAGACAGATGGTTGAGTGGCCCAAAGTTGTATTACTTGCTTGGCTTTGCATGATATCACCGGGCATGAGGCCAAAGTTGAATGGATAAACATACATACAAATGTCTGGGTGCTTCAGAAAACGAATCTTATGCTTCTTCTATCAGTCATGTTAAATTGTTTGTTAGAATTTGTTATTCATAACAAGTTCATCATTGTTGAGTCAACTATTTTGCATTCATTTATATCAAATGTTTGGATTTATCAATTAGCATGGACAGCAAGATGAGAATCTCTGATTTTTTAGTCCAAATGGTGACCTGCTGATTTGATTTTAGATATGTATGTTAAACCTTTCCTTTTATTAATGCAATGAGGTGGTGATTTTTGTGTGGTCTTTAGCTCAGACTTCAGAATAAATTTCAGGTTCAGTGGAATTGCAGATCTGGGAAGTTGCTACCTGTGAATTGTGATCATTTGAGTTCTTTTATCCAAAAAGGCATATATATCAGATAGCTGCTTGCACAGCAGAGAGTGAAATTGAGCTTACTGATGAAGCTGTCTGTGTTGGAGTTTCATTACAAGTCATTGACAGAAGATCACATATATACAAAATGACTTTGTCATATGAAAACATTTCAGTTTTACCCCCAAGCAGAAGTAAAGTAGTGGTAATACATCATCTTATACTTGGATTTGAACATATATAGTTGCAACAGCTCTGTACCATGCCACTGCAATGTCGGCTGTCTGGTTCTAAAAGGGTATGATGCCAATGTCAAGTTGCAGGACATTAGAGAAACATTATTACTTATATTATAGTTTATTATCATAGTAGTATGGAAATGGTTCTCAAAGTTAGGCTTGATTTGCCGAGAAGGATGAGGATGAACTGTGGTTAGACCATACAAAAACTCTCCAGAAAGGTCGTTGCTTGCGCTTCGGGTTGTTAGCTATCAGCTCTGTTTCTGATCTTCTCAGCATCTCCCACATAACCTGCACATCTTGGTATCCACAAGTTTGTACATCATCATGAAGATTCAAAAGCCCTGCACCTGTTCAACACCAACACCACCATGAAGACAAAAGGTTAGTCAAACAATTCTGTCTAATTTATGCTTTGGTTCACAGTGTTTATCCATAAGCACCCAATAATCCAACCCTTAAGAGAATTTTCTTTTTCTGCCTTCTGACTACAAGACACAAGTATCTTTTTAGTTGTCGTGTTTAGCATTAATTTTGATGCTTAGTTGAGTGGTCCTAGCCGCAAATATCAGTTATTGGCCCAAACACCTTTTTAAGTGTGTATTTGTGGCACTAACTTTGTGATTAAAGAAAGTGATTTATTTTGTTTTTAGGTTATTGCTAACTTGAGCAAAAAGTTGCACTAAAAAAGATGCTGATCCTGGCCTTTCGGCGCATGGACCATTGGTTTAGGCTTACCAAATCACCTTGTAAAATTAAGTAGACCTTGCATTAAAGAAACAACAAAAAGGCTTTAAACTGATTCTTTTTTTTCTTCCTTTCTGTAAATCAAGGAAGATGTATATGTTTTTCCTATGAAAATTCTAGTTGCTAGACAGTGGAAGCTGCTATATATGGCTTCATAGTGGACACTTTGGATTTGCAGCATTAAAATTCAATGAGAAAAGTTAATTTTTTCTCTTAATCCCACATACATTAATCTTTGACTGTATATACCCTCTCTCACATGCTTTGTCTTGGAGTGGATTTTAGTCTAGTGGATATAGCCCACCATTAATGGAATCTTTTAAGCTGTTGCTTCCTTGATCTTTTGTTTGCATAATAAAATTGGAAAAGAGGAAAAAAAGTGTAGTTCAATAAATGCCCTTTGTTGGCAATAATGTTGATAACAACAACATGGTACTCCATCTCTCAATCATTTTTTCTCTACACTTATGATTAAAAAATGATTATTATATAGCGTAATTATATATTTTTACATTTAAGGCCTTTGTTAAAGTGAAAATTCAGCATTTTACTGATAAGATAACTAATTTATTTGTTCGTTACTACCATTTTTTTCTACTTATTAATTAGTATATGATTATATATATATATAACTAATTTGATGAGATATTAGAAAAGATTTATTGAAAGTTCTTATTCTTATTGTGGAAAACAAAGGGAACAAAAGTTCGAAAAGAAAGCAAAAAAGAGTTAATTCTTATCGGGTATGACTCCATGATTGAAAATAAAATAAATTTTCATGCGATCTGCGTATAACAACAACCTCAATAAAAGATTCGATGGTAACTTCTATAAATATAAATATCCTCGATCTTGATCTTCTTTTTTACCAATAATTTAATTAATCTTATCTTTCCGAAGAGGAAAAAAAAAGAAGTTTTTTATTGGTTTAAACTGAAATAGTAATACAGTAAAGCTAAACCGTGAGAATATGCAATTCCTCTAACATCAGCATCTAAAATCACACGAATCGAATCTGGTGGTGAACTAAAGATTTGGAAGTCCTCCTCTAGTTCATATTTTTGTTATTATTAGTGTATAAATAAATGTCGTCAAAATGATGAATATATGTATATATATTTGATTTGACATGATTTTAATATGATGTGGCATTTTATTTTTCCTTTTAAGGGTTGGAATTTAGTGAATGTATCTATCATTAATGGGAATATAATAAACAATTCTTTAACCTAATCTTTCTCCTTAAGTGACTTCAATACCAAGATTTTGATATGAGGTTTTTTTTTTTGGCCGTGATAGGTTAATTAGTATAGGCTTTATTTTAATTTTTTTTAAAGACTTGGGACCCTTAAAAAATTTAAATTATATATTTTTGAATTAATTAAAAAATTAGGCCTATATAAATTGGTAGGTGTTGTTATTTTTTATTAATTAATGTTGAAAATTTGGACACAACTCTCTTATTACTACTATATATATGGACCTCCCATTGAACAATAATCTAAGATGTGACAATTTGACATAAACTATAAAGAAACTGACAAACAAATTGTGAAATTATGAATAAGAAAGGGACCACTTTAGAATTAAACACAAATATAGAGATTCAAATAGCAAAAAATCAAAGAAAAATAGGGAAAATTTTATGTTTAACATGGAAGAAGAAATAAAGCTGCTTCATGTAAACGCAAAAACAAAAATGAAAAGAGATGGAGCAAAAGATAGCGAAAGGAATCAAAGAATAATAATTTACTAATTCTTTAATTTTGTATTAGTTACATAAATTAGAAAATAAATTAATCTTAAAACAGTTAACAGTTAAAACTCCATTTTCATGTTACAAGTTACAACTACCCTTTGAAACTCAACGAGGAAATAAGCAACAAAACAAAAGAAAAACGAAAATGGATTTTGTAAAAAAAAAAAAACTTCCATTAGAAACTTAAGACAAAGGAAATAAAGTCCAAAAAAATGAAGAGAAAAGCTAAGGTTTATGTCGACTGTAGAGGAAAACAAGAAGAACAAAATAAGAGACGACGGAGATAAAGAGAGAAGAAGGGCGAAAACGCACCGTTTTTGCGAGCTTTGACACGAGCAGAAACAGCAAACCAAACTCTACGAACAGGGAAGATCATCTTATGCCACCAATCCATGAATTTTTCTTTCACTTTAATCTTCTTTTTGCTTAGTATCGTTTTCTTCCTTCTATTCCCACCTCCAAATATCCTAAACGTTATCGTTTTGAACCCTGCCAGACCTCTTTCCAGCTCTTCCTTCTAAAACCCAAAACAAAATCAATAACAGAAAAGCAGCTACAGTTTTCCCTCAGCGAAGAAGAAGAAGAAAGAGATGTTTGGGTTAAGCTTAGAGGAGCTTAATAAAAATACCTCCAACATAACCATATAATCTCAATAAAACTTAGTGGCAAAAGAAATATAAATTTATAGAAATTATTATAAAGATTATGAATATGGATTATGGGCTTTCTTTCTAATTATTTGAAGAAAAAAAAATGGAAAAGGTGAGCTTATAAGTGGTGGTAGTAAAGAGAAGAGAGCATGAAGAAAAAATATATTAAGGGAAGAGAATTAAGAAGAGAGAAGAGAATTGAAAAAGGGCCACCGACACGTGACCAAATATAAATAGTTGGGTTGAGCTTTGGCCTTTGAGATTGAGGTGGTTATTTTTTTAAGCTTACTTTAGTTGTTTTTTAGGTTCGGTTTGGTTTGGTTTTGGACAATATATAACAATATATTAATTATTTATATAATATAAATATAAATATAAATACGCTTGTTTAACTTAGGTTGGCCGACCATTTTTGTACTATATAATAAAGAATGAATAAATCCCTTTACTATACAAAAGTATAATAATTGGATTTTTACTGTCTTATCATTCTATTTGATTATTTGTGGGACGGTTTGATATTTATGTTTTGGGTTTACTCAAAGTTAGTTTGGATTGTTTCGAATATTTTTATCCAAATATATCCATTTTAATCTTTAAATAAAGTTATCTTAATAGTAAATACTAACAATTTGTTGAATCTCTATTTGTTTGGTACATGAACTTCAAGGTCTTAGAGTGTTTTTTTTTTTTTTCAGTAATCAAGGTCTTAGAGTTAGAAAGAAAATTTATTTATCGTTATAATACATACTATACTATATATAATTTCAGTGTCCTACAAAAATTATTAAAGTCGTTTCATTTTTCACCATGATTGAGATAACTAACTTGTTTTTGTCTCCTTTCCTATGTTTCTAAGAGTTGCAATATGTCTATTTTTAAAAATCAAATTCAGCAGGCCTCTTCATGTATAAACCTAAATCCAATTTGAAAAATAAAATGTTTGCAACACAAACACAGATAAACGTACACCTATAATGAATTAATCTCGAACTAATAAGATTTAAGATTAATACTTGATCGATAGATTAAAAAATAAAAAGAAACCTTTAATTATAATAATCTTTCTTGAGCATATAATAAGGTCTATGTATTGGAAAAATTAATTTGCATAAATTTTAAGAAATCAACGGGTTTGGGTAGAGTACAAAATACAAAAATGCTACGTACTACTGTGAGAATTTTCAACTATTGACAAAGGATCATTAATGATTTCCCTTTGTAATTGTATATGGTATTGTTTTTCCAATATGCTAGCCTAATTGACTATCACCAAAAAATACCTAATCGTCGAAAAGTTAATTGAAATCTATCCGTTTATATATCACCTTATCCTACATTTCATTTTCTTTTTTTGGGCAAAATTTAGGCCAATATACCGAAAGTCTAAAGTAAAACATTACTGCGAAATGGAAAATTTTATCTCCATCATTATAATAATAATAATAATAATAATAATTTATTTATAAGAAAAAAAAAGTCATGGCATACATATATTGGAGTTACTTGTAAAGTCATTTATCAAAATTCCAATGTGCCGATGTCAATGTGGCCATTGTGCTTGTACATTCGTTAGGGAACAGAACGAACTGTACAAAGGAGAACAGCATGTGTTTTCTACGTTAAGCAAAACAAAAGAAAAAGTCATTTATTCCTAAAAATAAAAAAAAATCCTTATTAATTAAATTAACCACAAATATAAAACACCACGTGGTTCATTTCTAATGGACACTCTCATTTTTTTTCTCTTCTTTTTCTATCTCCTAGTCATTTGCTTTATTATGTCGGGATTTATTTGTTATTTATTTTTGTAATAAAGTTACTTTAGAAACTTTTTCATTTGAATTACATTGAAATGCGTCAAAGTTTGATTGGTAAATTCAAATCCAAGCCAATTAAATGCTTTCACGTGGGCGGTTTAATTATTTGAATTAATTTAGATTAACAAAAATTTAAAATTACATGGACAAAATGGTGTAATATATATAGTAAACAACTAAAAATTTGCTTTTTAGTTTTTGAATCAATTTGGGCAGAAAAAGATTAGTGTCGGCAATGGCCTTAGCCACGTAGCTAATAAGGAAGAAAAATGGATATATGGCATGAAAAAGATTGATGATCAAACGTGCATGAGCTCATTTTTGACAAAGATTTCTGGCCAATGGAATTATGCCATGTATTATCATAGGATTCTTTTGTCCTTTTGACCATATCCTCTTGTATTTTCTTTAATTTCTTCTTTATTTTTCTTAGAATTCTTCTATTCATTCTAAAACCATCAAATTATTTTTCTCTCTTCATTTGATAATTTTCTTGGGAAATAATTTTGAATGGACCATTACCTTGTTTTGGAGAGGCTGCAAAATTTTAAATTGAATTCCATTTTTCTTTTATATACTAAAACAGCTTGGTGCTAAATGCTATTAATTGTTAATCAAATTCAAAATAAATCAGTGATTTAATAATTAATTTTGTATTTTTGGAGTTAATTGGAAAAGTATTCTTCAAAGGTGTACATAAATTTCTTATTATTACTATTTCTGTTTTTTTTTTTTTTTTTTTTTTTTTTTTTTTTTTCACACGTTTTCCTCTTCTTTCTTGCAGCATCAGGGTGAGAAAGTTCCTGCCTTGTCTCCTAATGACAGCTTCAATGAACCTAATCAAGGATAGCTTGTACTTAGTTGTTAGCAACCAAATCGAAATTTTGTTTGTTCGTATACTTCTTTTTCTTCATCATTTTAGATATCAATGTTGGCGCAGACTCCTTTTTTCTTTTAGGAAAGAAAGAAATCCGTGATCTTTCAAACTAATCATATTTATTTATTGGGAGAATTTTAATTTTTCATAATCCTAATTCGAAAATGATTAATCTCGAAATAATTAAAAAATTTTATATATCTTGGTTAAATAGTTTTCTAATTGTAATTAAACACACTAAAATTCTGATGTTTGAGTATTGAGAACGTTGGGAAGGCGTTTTTTTTTTTTTTTTTTTTCTCTCAATTTTGATAGATTATGGAATATGGAGTACTACTTCAGTCGATTTCTTCCAAACTTAAGTGAGCTATATAAACAAACAAAGAATATTGGAGATATTGTAGATAATTTCCAAATCTTTCATTGTCTAATCAAAGACGCTACCTACTTATAAATAAAAAAAAAAAACAATATAAGTGAAATTAAGGGTGTCCACCAAAGTGGATATATATAATTAGTATATAGTATATGTTAAGTCGTAATTATGTAATTAAGAGAGACATTAGGAGAATCTTTGTCTCTACCGACAATTATTTGTGTTTGGTGATCACAAAGTGACGAGTGAGTCACATTTTTGCTGTTTTTATCCTTTTTCCATATCTACTTAACTATTTGAGGCAGAAAACGCAAGCGTATGATTTTAATTTTACATACATACATATTAATAACAAACAAAAAAAATACATATATACACATATAGCAAATTTACGATTATGGTTTAAGGTTTAACAAAACGAACTTCCTCCTCAGGAGCTTACATCATTACTTGCAACTGATGCCTTAGAAGTAGTCTGGTTAAAGGCCGTTTAATTACTTTCTATGTAATTTAATTTCATTCCCTCATATATATATATAAAACAAATTCGCGAACTCGAATAATTCGGGAGGAAATAATAAAAGCTTATTGCTCCATAATTAGACTAAAATGGAAGTATTTTTTTTTATGCATGATTCCTTTTTCGTCACTAAAACCTATATATATCATAATGGAAAAAAAAATTAAATCAACTCAAAACCTTTTTCTTTGTTTTCAATATATTTAATTATTACTAATTGGAGTAAGATTTCACCAGCGTTCGTTCGTTTATAATGCGCCATATGCAATATGCATAAAGATTTATATTTAGTAATAATATTCCATTTGACTCATTAGTGTTATTAAACTGTTAAATAAACCAATTTGTTCTAATTATTTGGCATATAATTGAATATGGTTTTGGGGGTAAAAATTGAACATGTAATTTTGTTTTAGGAACCAATTAAAACTTGAATATAAAAGCTATATAATAATAGATGTGATGGTGAGCTCTCGTGCGGTTTTCGTCAACTTCAACTTAATTTGGAGGAAAATAATAAATGGTGGTGGGTTTATGTATGTCACTTTTACAAACTTTTCAAGTCTCGAAGGCTCTTCGCGCAAATCACACACCTAATAAGTAATAATACAACCCTAAACAAAAGAAGCCCCCATTGGCATTTTTCAATTTTCTATTTGTCACTCTCTCTTGTGGTCCTTATGGCTAATTATCACCCCCTTTTTTTGGGTTTTTTTAAGGTAATCATCATCACTCTTTTTTTTTTCAACATAATAATTTTATTTATATATCGATATCATGTATGCGTATATGTTTATGTCTGTATTTTTGTCGATTGCCCTAATGTTTAATTTAAAATCTTGATTCGAATTATCGAGTTCTAATTCGAAGAGAGGAAATCATATGTATAAGATTTATAATGATGAAAGTAGCTAGAAAAGATTAACTCTTATATATACTAAATAGTATTTGAAAGTCCAAGGAAATTTACCAAAGACCCATTTTGAGAATCGATAAGGAGGCTCCATTTGAATTCTGTCTTTTCTCACTTGCCAAATCACTAAGAAGACCCTAGGTTAGTTTCTAGTCAGTTCTTGCCCTTGAATCCTTTTTTGTAATTATCATTTCTTTTCACATAATAAATGTTATAATAAATCTTATTACCCTTAATTATCTAGAATTGTAACCTCTCTTCATGCCTTTCATGTCCATACAAAGAAGAGAGTAAATAATTCAAATTTAAAAGACTATTCCATTGTAATCAATAACCACTGATGAAATGAAGAAATCTTTCAAAACTTAGAATAAAAACAGTAAATATGTCTGCTGGATTTTTTTTTTAAATGTTTTAGTCAATTTAGACTGCATATGTAGTTGGTTAGGGGGACGGGAAATCATGCCGATATGCAAAATATAAAAAAATAGCTAGAAAGCAAAAGCACTCATGCAGGGAAAAAAAAAAAAAGGCCATGGGTCATGGGCTATGGCACATAGAATATTCTTGAAAATTTATTAAAAATGTGTCCCCGTTATAAAAAGGAAAATGGTGTAGGCATTTTTTTTAGAGAATTTAAAATTTTATTTTTCAAAGAATAGAGAAAATCAATTAGCCGATTATAAAAGTCAACCTCAAGGCCAAAAATGGATGGAGGGGATGACAAGAATAATATTCATCATCACCGCAGATCCTTTTTTTTTGAATGGAGTCAATCCCAAAATCATATATATCATCACTTTTTCCCTTTATATTGGGAGCATTCTTGAATTTAATAATGTCGACCGAAAAATATTGAAGGGTGTAAATGAAAAGCAGATTTTCTATCTAATCTTTTGTTGATTTGAGCACATTAAAAAAAGCAGAATCCATTCATCCAAAAATGCAAAGTTCTTCAAAGATGCTATTTCAATTTTCAACCCATATATTCATGTTAATTTTTTAAATAATTGAAACATAATCAACCTGAAATCACCTAATTCCAAGCTAAGATTATTGTTCTTTTTGCAAAACTTATCTTGTACTCCCTCTGTCCCATATTATCTGTTCCTTTTGGGTCAAATCAATCATACATTTGGCCTTTAATTACAAAAAATATATATACAATCAAATTTTCAAAAAATATGTTTTGAAAAGTTAAGACTTAACTTAATTAAAACATAATTTCTTAAAATTTATTTTTATATAATTTTTTTTATAATTAAAAGTCAAAGTTAGGAAACTTTGACTCAAAAGGGACAGATAATATGGGACGGAGGGAGTATAGATTAGTGACATAAATCGACAATTTTATTTAATAATTTCTTATATCAATTTCAGGACGAATCTTTTTACGAATTTAAACTTATCTTTGGTAAATTAAAAGTAATTTACTTTGTTAAATTAATAGTAGTATCAAATAATCCAAATAAAATGTAACATGACGAAAGAAAGTAGGTTGAAATGTCCAAACGATCGAATTTGAAATCCTTGTTATCAAACTTAACTTTTTGTTAAAAACTAATTAGACAAAGATAAGAACAAAGTTTAGTGCTTTTACTTCCTTCTTCAACAAGTAAATTTCTCAACCAAGTTTTTAGTCTTCATTTCCATCCAAAGCAATTTCCCATAAAACATTCACTAGAAGCTTTGGGAATGTCCAATGTGACAAGAAAGTTGACATTTTCTTTTTCCTTTTCTCTCAAAGGGCTTTGGGAAAGTGGGTGAATTTCAGTGCAAAATTTTAGTTGGGTGGAAGTGGCCAAATTTTTGTTGCCTCTTTAAAACTATTTAAGCATTGGATTCGAATTATAGATTGTTCTTAGCACTAACATAATGGAAAAAGAATATGTCATTCTAGTACAAATTAACCCCTTTATCATTCTTTCTTCCTTAGAAGAATTGCTTAGATGACATAAACTGATTAGATGGATGATTTGTATAAGGTTACGTCATGGAAAAAACCTAAATTAATGGTGGGTTTAAAGTTTAAAGTTTAAACTAACTTAATGGTGGGTTTAAACTTTAAACATGCTTTTTCATTTATGTATTTTATTAAGAGTTGTTAATAAATCACGTAAACCTTATTTAAAGGTTGTTCGGGTTTGAATTCATCTAGATGCTCGAACTAAAAATCCAACACTTATCAACAATAACAGAGTTGTTCACGTATTTGACAAATATTTCAATCATCAAAAAGTAGTTAAATTTTGATGGACCATTGGAGAAAATCTGAGAATGCTACCAAACAATGTATGTATCTCTATGTTGTCAGATTGATAAAATCTTGTCTATCTTTTGTGAATTTGTTTGATTTGTTTCAGCCCACAATTCATGCCTTCGACCATTCATCACTTTTTTTCCTCTGTGGTCACACAGATGTTGTGTTCTTTATTTTGTCAACATTTTAGCCTTAAAACTTGGAAGAAGCACGTTTTCATATTTCAAGTCTTTTTCATAATGTCTTTGGATGGATCAGGCATTCGGCAGAGATAAAGCTAGCTAGTTGTTTATAGCTTCAACTTTTTAAGCCATATTATTTATCAGATGTGGCTGGGATTTTGCTCTAATCGACCACCCACTTTTCCTTTTGTTTTATACTATACTTTCATTATATATATATATTCTTATATTCTTATTCTGTTGTACATGATTCAAAAAATAAACACATGACACATGGACATTTGACTCAATGGTAAGGTACACGTTCCCTGGACCGCGAGACATAGGTTCAAGTCTCACTGTATTCGATATTGTGGGTTTATATAATGTCTTCCATTAAACCAAGGGTTATATCGATAAAGTATTGAATTCTTAATTACGATTCAATTTCTTATGGTCTTACCTACGAAAATGGGTTAAGGGCCTTTAATTCTTTTGAGCTGGCCCTCAGTGTGAAGCCAATAATAGGATTGTAATGAAGTCAAAGTTTTCAGTATCAGTAGTCAAATAATCCATTTACTACAGCAAATGACTTAGCTGTGTAGCATGGGCAAAGTTCCCTACAACTAGCAGAGCTTGAACTAATTCCAGAATTTAGGTGAATAGATGGGGACCCTGATGTTCAATAACATGGTTTACAGCAAATTGAGATCTTGCAATGGTGAAGAAATGCTTGACAGAGAGGTAATAGAAAAGGCCAAACCCAGTGTTATGTAACTCCAAATATGTGTTTTGAATAGTGTGATTCTATGTATATATATCCAAAACCCCAGAAACGCAGAAGAGAATCTAAAAACAAAAATTTACCCAACAATAATTTTACACAGTGGATTTGTACTGTTCAGTCACCAATGTTCTTCATGTATTCCTTGGAAAGTTTAGTCTCCATTACTAGCTGTTGTTCCTTGAGAAGAGAATGTCCTGATTCAAGTAAAGCCTCTACCGTTTGCTGTGCAACAAAACTTAGTCTGGTCAATCATGTTTGTAACTTACATATGGAAGCTTCAATATATAAGGTACTAACCAAAAGGGTAATGATTAGCAAAAGGAAAAGGGAATTCTGCTAAATTTAAACTAGAGAGAACAAAATCACTTATAGATTCTACAAATATGCCCATCAACTAAGTTGAAGATGCTGATGCAACATGTTTGGAGTTTCTTTCTTTTGCTTCTGTATGTTGGTCTTTTAGTTGTTAGCCAATGAAATTGGTAATGCAGTCTTTGTACAATAAATGTTGTGGCCGATTTTACTCTAAATCTTTGTTAAAGACATATGAATTGCCCCTAATAGGTTGAACTGGAAATGGGTTATGGTTTGTGATTTCTTATACTACCTCTGGAGGCGTGAAAACAGGGAGTTCTTCATTCTTTCTTCGACTGACCAGCTTGTGTCCAAGTTCTTCAACTCCTCCAATATCCTCAATCCACTGTAACGAAAAAGGAGTAAGATGATGAGCTGACATAAAATCACTTTTTTCTCAAGGGATGCGAAACTTTATGTTTGTGAGGACGGATGGAAAAAAACAGGGGAAAGAGGTATCAGATACCTTCCTAATGTGGTACAAATGATAATCAGCAAGGTAAAAGCAATAATATCACACCATGTTAGCTATGAGAATCACTTTAAGAGAAGATAGTCCACATGTGATCGTATATGCCTTCTACATCTAGATGGATAGTTTCATACCTTTAGAATTGACCTGTCATATGTTCGAGACCTAAGAGCTCCATAAAAGTCCAATGCTGTCCAAAAACCAAAATGGAAAAGCTTCAAAATGACGCTCTCTATACAATATATTCAAGCAGGTAAGAACCAGCTATCAATGATAAAAACCGATGGTTTTGTTGTTCCCTCTAGACATGCACTATTTAAGTGACAAATTTAATCTCAGAGAGACCATGCATGATCTATGATACCTTGATTCGGAAATTTATCCACAATATGGAGAACCTCATCTTTAGATATGCCATCTTTCTCGTACATTCTATGAACAATGTTCACAATATCTTCACGGGTAGGCTGCCTGTATTACAAAGATGTGTTATAGAATGATGATATAGCTTGGTTGCTTTCTCTAAACCACCACAAATCATAATGTGATTGAATCAATGAAGCACCATGAATAATACAGCCTGAGAAACAAACATTTTAGATATACAATACCTCTGCACATTTAGTGGAGTCATTCTCATTTATCCCTAATGTTGTTTTAACAACAAATGAGAAAACCAAATCTATCAAATAAATAGTCCAGCTGGATGAGAAATTCTTAGAATTTTAAAACTAATTTTCTGAATAGATGTCATTCAAGTAATTAATGCAATGCAAGCAGTATGGATAGAGTGGCTTGATGCCAGCAGAATCATTTTAATTTTCTATATATATGCCAGTAGACACTCGGTCTACTTCAAGGCAAACTGACCACTACCATTTCCTTATCAGAAGTTGGGGAGATGTTCTAGATTATGTCATGTACCAGTAGAACTTTTCCATCCTTCCATCACGAATCAAGGGTGCGTAAATCTTTGAAAAGTCATTCCCAGTGACAATGATAGGGACTCTATGTGTTATATCTGATTCTCGCCAATCTTGACCAATGCTAACTCTGGTTGGGTTATCTGACAAATTCATCAGGGTTCCAACAACAATCTGATTGTTGACAGTCATTTGAGTGTTACCTAGATAAGATGAGTAAAATCCTTGAATGGAATGATAATGAATCCGCAAATTTTTAAAAGGTAAAATTTTGTGTCTAATGAATGAAATGAAACTCAATGTCTACAGTCAAGGTTTTGACTGCAGGGAAAACATCAGCTTACCAAATCTACCAAGGCCAGCATCAATGTCATTGATCATCAAACAACTCATTTTGCCCTGCATTTCAGACAATTCAAACATTCATGCATTAAGAAAAGTTGTTGAAAGTTTTAAACGCGGTATGGAACATCCATCAGTGCATAAGATGAGTATATTTATAAACATATCAGTTGAAACCCCCAATTTTACGGTTATAATGTCTCTTTTCCAATATACTATTAACTGTGCTATACAACCAGCTTTCTATGGCAAGGGAACAGCTAAGACTTTTTGTCCAGCTCTCCTCTGGGAGGACCTAGAACTCACCATCTCCATCGGTAGATCACTTTAAAAAAATTTTAACATGTACAAAGGGTCCCTTGGTAGAGCTCACCATCTCCATTGGTCGATCAAACACCATTGGGAGAACATGTACAAAGGGTATTCACTGAAAGAGGCTAACAAGGGTCCCTTGAAATCAATGGACTTTGGTTTCTGTTTGATGTACAATGGAACTGGGAATCTAATATCGGGGTTCTAAATCCTTAAGGTAAGCTAAGATAAAGCCAGCTCTCTATCTTTTCCCCTCACGTTCTCAGCTCTTCAACTCTCTTCTGCTGTCTTTCTTTCCACTCATATCACCGAGTCAAATTAGCCAATGAAGGTTTCATGTTATCACTGTAAGAGGATCATAATATACATGAAGATTAATGGAGTAGTAATAAGTTCATTGACACTTTAATTTTACTATCAAAGGCATAATATCACATGTGCATTGTGCCATAAGTATTAAAGCGCATAATTAAACTTCATAAACCTAGACATACATATATCAAGAATGAGAGTGGTAAAGCTTCTAACTTGGTTCTGGACCACTTGGGAAGCTGTTCTATAGCGTTCGCGTATTAACTTTCCTGGTTCTCCTGTAAGGGGAAGATGATTTGAATGGATCAAGTCTTTTTCACTTAAAACCAAAGTAACTAAATGCACTGAATGTCCTGATAATATTGAGAAAAATAGAGTTTGAAATATTTATCTCAGTAAGGAATAACTTGAAAGCAAGAAAATTAACATATTGCATTTGTATATCTATTTTCTTTCTTTTCCTGTAAGAACTCATGTTAGTAAAGATAATTGAATTTCTTTGAAAGATTAACTCTCAGATAAAACAGAAATATAAAACGTGTTTACAATCTATTTTGAAAAGTAAAATGCAATGGTATGCTTGACAATGATTTTGACAGGAGGAAGGAAAAAGAAGGGAGCACACTAGTAGAAACTTGTCTTACCAGCCCTTTCAGATTCTAGTTCCCCAGCAGACATAATTATAGGTTCAACCCCCATAGCCCGAAAAATGAGTTCAGTTTGGAATGATTTGCCTTGACCTTTTCCTCCCCAGATACCTTCGAGACAAAATGCCAATGTTTCAGAAATAAATACAAGCAAGTATGTCTATGCTTTCAAACTCTCTCTCCACTCCCCTTTCCAATATAAAGAAAAAAAAAGTAAAAATTTCCACATTATATTTTCAATACATACCTAGAATTAAAGGAATTTTCACATTGAGAAGATGAGCAAGAAAGTTCTTTGTGATGTGGCATACTGCAGTAAGTGGAACAAAAAATAAATTATTAATCAAGAAGACAAAGGATTGAAATAGTTCATAAGTTGAAAAATATATACAGGTCATAACATAAAATCCCACTTCGAGTTGCAAATGATAAGGTTGGCAAGTGGATGATTACACATAAGACATAATTAGATTATCTATCCTAAACAATGACAGATAATGGTGAAGCAAGCATCAGATTAGTATAATAGAACCTCCTATTACAGCATATAATGGCCAAAAAACGAAAAACCATCCAACTCTATTGAAGTTTTAGAAAACAAAAAAATTAAAAGTATTGACAGTTCACTCTTTTTGCAAGATTTTCTTACTGCTCCTGTATCATTCATCCAATTTTCTCATCTTTGTGCAATTGCATAGAACTTACCGACTTTATCCTGTCAAAAAGGGAAAGCAAACAAAATGCTATGTTAGCTACTGAAATAGATAGAAAGGACAAAGGAGGGAGAAAAGGGAATGTAATGAAAGTTTGTCATCTATTTAGTGAAATCACTATCTCTGGTTCTATGTGCTGCTGTTGTTATCTAAAGAGATGCAAGCAGTAGCCTAAAAAAAACTCCTGAATGTATCTCTAAGTTTACACAATCATATACAATCCTCAAAAGCCACTTCAATTTAGGGTCCCAATTCCATTGATAGAGAAGAAAGTATTGCAACACAAATAAGACCCTGTAAAGCTAATCACATTCTAGTTCAAATTATCATCCTAAATCATTAAAAAAGCCACCTTTAATCCTACTTTCCTAAAAGAAATGCAAGTAATTGCAATCCTTAAATATTTACCATGAATAGAGGAGCAATGTAATAATCCCCTTGAAGATACTCAAACGACCTTGTTACCTTCTGCCTGTAATCAAACACAATGTCCGCTATAGACAGAAAAGAGGGAAAAAATCATCAATTTCATTTCTTCGAACAGTTTCTCAGAACTCAGAAATCAAATAGAAAAACGAGAAAATCAAAAGGGAGGAAAATTACAATCTTTTCCCAGGAAATTCCCAGCAAAAAGATCATCAATAACACCAGCCCTAGCACCAACAGCAATGTTCATGTTATCAGCTTCTTTGCCAAGCCTGTAAAGATAATCTTTCCCTTCAGAATCTTTGGCTTCCCAGGAAGACTGCTGAGACAATCTCTTGGGTTCCTTGGGATTATCGATATTACTGTTGTTATCATCATCGTTTTTGACTTGGTTGGAAGCAGATTTTGAAGAGCAAGAAATGGGCAAGCAAGGAACTGACAAGACTTTCTGGGGAAAGACTGAACTCACTGAAGGGAGAGTGGAAGGGAAAGAAGAAGGGACTCTGAAGAGAGCCATTAAAAGTTATGGGTTTCAAGTAACAGCTTTTTGGGCTGATGTGATTGTGGTCTTTTAATGGATAGGTTGAGAAGTTATGGAACATTTGGCGCCACAAGCTGACAACTTTAGAATTATGTGATTCTCCTTATCAGCAACCTTTGCAAACCCAAATGGCTAAATTAGAAACTGAGTCTGAACTCAACTCAACTCAAATGTGACCGTTATAATAAAACTCTAGGACAATTTTAACCTTTTCTTACCCAAAATGTTTTTTTTTAATGGCAGAATTGCTTACCCAAAATATTACTAATTCAATTGCTAATTAGGCCCAAGCCTATCCAAAGAAAACCCATAAAACCCAAATCTGAAATTGAAATAGACAGAATTAATTAACAACAATCAGCACAGTAGTCCAGCTGCCCCTGTTGGGAGACTCACCCACCATAATCAAGTGCGTGTCTCGGGTCGAATTCAGCTGCCCCTGTTGGGAGACTCACCCACCATAATCAAGTGCGCGACCCGGATCGAATCCGGATTAGTCAGGACTAAACTCTAGATACCGGATGGGATACCAAAAAATCAGCACAATAGTCAAACCTTGTTACAAGGGTTGCCGTCGGATTGACATAAATCAATGTACTATTAAATATGATTATGGCTTGGAAAAAAAAAAAACTTGATTTGTTTTTGTTATTTGTGTTTATCAACTTATTAGGTAGAATTAATATCTAGTTTATGATATGAGACATCATCAAAATTCAAGCAAATTTTGACTTCGATACTAAAATGATAAGCATAATATTGCTGAAAACTGTATTTTGACGTTTGTTCTTGTGTCCTCTATATATAGAAATTTCCACGTTCCTCGAGTCTCAAAATATGAATTTCTTTTTCCATCTATTGTGAATTTTTCAACTGCCCTGATTAGTAATTTGATTGCTCAATTAATTATACAATGGAGAAATTACTGGAAAATGATTATCAGATAGCAGCAAACACAGCCAAATTTACATTCAGAAGTGGGAGATTTTTTACAAACACAAATCATTTATTCAATACATTGTGTTCTTGATCCTGGTCTTGTGATCTTGTCTTGAACTAAAACACCAAAACCAAATTTCCTAAATACTAATAGCCACTTCCCAAAATTGAAATCAACTTTACAAACTGCATTTTTACATTCTTATATATTATCACCTGTCCCATACTTTCTTTGGTCTCTCTCAGTTGCCTTGACAGCCGCCATGATCCGGGGTCCATTTTGCTCCACACCTATAACAAAATTCGAACTTACACCTGCAAAATAATCACATTTAAAACGCCTTCTGACCAAATAATTTCAAATGAAACTAGTTCAAACAAATATGTTTCAAATTTCTACCAAATCAATTACCCAAAGTTTGTAATAACATGTTGCAGAACATATATAGAGGCTTAATTACCTGCAAGTCATATGTAGACAACCATCGGTTCTTTCTACAATAATGTGGCAACTAGGACACCTAGGCCATTTTTTCTCCTTGGCAAGGTTTTTCACCATGATGTCTTCTCTTCCTCTTTCATCCTCATTAAGCTTCTGAAATTCCTCACAGTCGATCCCATGATGCCATGGAACATGACATTGAGCACAGAACAATCTATGGCAGTAAGGGCATTCAGAATCTTTGAGGATTAATTCTTCTTGGTTATCATTCACCAACAAGGCTGAACAATCCTTGAAAGGACAGTAAAATCTTCCACCCGTTGCACAAAGCAATTCTTCACAAAGCAAATCTTCCCAAAGACTAATCACTTCCTTCGGAAGCAGAGGCCTATATAAATCTAGCTCCAACATGACTCTGCAATTCTCCCCTGGGCACATAATTATAGTTACGTTTTCCTCGAGCCTTGTTTTGACATGCTTGGTAATGCAATCGGAACAGAAGGAGTGAAAACAGCCTGAGATTGGGAACATTAAACGCCTTTCTTTTCTTTCAAGACATATTTCACAGTAACTTGAGGAGGATTCACCAACTTTTTTTGCAGACTTCTTTGGCTTTGGCTTGGGCTTACGCCTTGTTAATGAGGTAGAAGGAGGCATATTGCTTTCTTTAACTGAGAGTGAGAAGATTATTGCATCTTGAATCTGAAGCTGTTCAGCAAACTTGGCATCGAAATCTTCTCCTAATTCGCTTCCATTAAGGATTTCTGACAAGAAAATCCCATCTGCAAATTCGAAATCAGATGAAACTTTTGCCATGTTTACACCAGGAATTAACCAAACTTTAATTCTATCTCACATACAAAACAACCTAAGCATAAACTGCTTATTTATATTACGTAACTTGCAAAGTTCGCTAGGAAGTTGTCCTTTCCGAATTAACTTTTCCACTTACTTGCCAGGAAACTATGCTGTTATGATCTAATGAAAATGAGTAGCAATAGCTAAGTAATGGACTTTGACTTTGATTATTCAACTGGCCAAAACAAATAAACAAATAATATACATGGAGAAGATTTTACTTGTGCTTTTAACTTTTAGCTTTTAGGTTTTTCTTTTTGGTTTTTTAGTCTTAAATGAAAAAGAAAAGGGCCATTAATCAAAACACATGGAGATAAGTTTACACGTATTTAAAAAAACTTTGGTACTTACCCAACGAAGATGTCCTTAATATATAAAATAGAACATCAAGCTCAATCTAGAAACAATAACACTGGAAGAGGAAGGTACTCACCAAATTCGCAGAAAATTTGTTTGTATAATAAGAACAGCATTGACTTATGCCGGAAAGTTTCCTCCATCAATTTAATCTTATCTTACCTTATCTTATCTTACTATATTATTACTATTATTACAATATAAAATCACAAATTACTACGATATAAAATCACAAACTCAAAAATTCTAATTAGAAAATTTCATAATTACCTCAATATTATAGTGTAATAATTTTTTAATAAGTATTCTTTCTAGTCATTTGACTTTTTTATTTTTTTAGATGATTCAACTTTTTTATTAATTATGGAAAGAAATTGTAAATCTAATATTTAAATATTTTAAATTATGGAAAGACAAGCAGGGCGGCCTGGGCTGCAGTCATCTTCTTATTATGGCTAATAGTGCATTAACTAAATTCTACTCCATCTCTAGGTAATTCATCAAAATAAAGTTAATATTCTACTCCTCCATCTCTAGATAATTCATCAAAATAAAGCTAATATTAATTGTTGTTTGAAATGTATGTTGATTATCTAAAAAAATATAGTATGCTACAGTCATTTTTTAATCTTGATTGCAATTGTTAAATTAATAAACTCGGGTAGGTGGAAGAATTTGGCTTCTGCATAAGGAAGGCCTATATTTTTTGTAGTCAAGGAGCATGTATAGTAGTCGTAGGAAAATTGAATTAGTTGAGAACATTTGCATGAGTATATGTAATTTACACAATGCATCACAAAATTATTGTACTTAGCATTGGCTAACCGTGCTTTTGGAAATGTGGAAATATACTAAACATAAGCAACTAATAGAAGCCTCAATAAAAAGGAAGTCGAATGATAAATAAAAAAAAACTTTTTGTAAAATAAAAGAGGAATAAGGAAATGTTAAATCTAAGTATCAAATAATATAATCAACACAAAATGATTCACCTCAAAATGTTGTGGTGAGAAGTGAAAGCTCCCCACTTTAGGTTATGTCATCCTAAGGCGCTGCTAAATTAAATGGAAGGATCTTATCAACGTCCACCTGGAAATTTTAGTAAACACAATGGAGTCCATTTGAAACCAATTCAGAGAAATGTTAGGGAAGAAGAAACCCACCCAAATAGAAATGAAGATGAAAGGAAAACAGAACTGGAAAATCAATAGTTTACCCATGAATCAACCATTATTCCAGATACATTTATAGCACCAATCTTTTGGAATTCCAGCAGAGGAGTTGAACCGGTAAATCATAATATCCAGACACAATTAATATGTAATTAAAACACACATAATCATAAATATAAAAATAGTAGATTACAAAAAAGGGCAGCAGGAAAAGTAAGGGAGAAAATTCATCGAGGGTCTTTTTAGTCACCCGAAAAGTGCGAAAAGACCAAAAAAAGCCAAAAGGAGGCACCACGTTAATTCTCAATTTGGTCTTTAAGTAATTTCCATAGTCACTAAAAATAATATATAGTATATATGATAACCCACTATAATTATAATTAATAATTTACTTCTAATAATTATATTTTGATTATAATATATTTAATTATAATTTATAGTCATGATTTTTTTTATTTATTTTAATTATGTAAAGATATTGTACAAAATGTAATTATAATAATTTACTCCCCATAATTATTTGAAATAATTTTTATTTATAATTTATATTTATTTAATTTAAATAAATTATGGGCAGTAAGGAAAAAAAATTGTTTAATACTTTACATGTTTAAAAAAATTGGTCTTATGCCGAGGTTGTCAAGATTGAGGTTTCCTATGCCAAGGAAAAAAAATTGCTAGTTTAGTTTCGTTTGGCAAGTTTCCCATGATTATAATTGGATGATTTTTCAAAGCACTGCTTTAATACTCTTTCCAAAAAATAAAAAAATTGGTTTAATACTTTATATCATCTAAGCAATTCTTAGCAATTGGATTTAAAAATTGCTTTTATGAGCATCTGAATCTTGTTTCGATTTAATAAGAAATTATTTTCTAAAAAATAAGAAATACGATATTAAAAGCATGAAAAGCCCCCCAATCTTTTTTGGCGTTGAATTAAATATTTTTATGAGTATTTTAGCCAAAAATTTAGGAGAAATCTTTCGTGTCAATTTTTTAAAAATTTTAGCCGAAATCGTGTACTAACTAACCATCACGGTTTTTCGCTAAAAATGCGTTCCGGGGACCCACCTCAATTTTGCATGATTTTTTACTCCGAAAATACTTGAAATATCTATATTCATCTAATCAAATTTTAGTTACATTGGATTTAAGGATTTGTTTTTACGAGCATCTGAATCTTGTTTCGATTTAATTAAAAATTAATTCGGAAAAATAGGAAAAACGATATTAGAAACATCAAAAACCCTTCAATCTTTTTGGCGTTGAAATATATATTTTTTTATGAGTAATTTAGCCAAAAATTGAGGAAATATCTTTTGAGTCAATTTTTACTAAATTTTAGCCGAAATCGTGTAATAACCATAACAGTTTTTGGCTAAAAAAGCGTTCTAACTTCCAAGGCCCCGGCTCATTTTTTGCATGATTTTTGGCGCCCAGACTCCTTGAGATATCCATATTCATCTAATCAAATCTCAGCTACATTGGATTTAAGAATTTATTTTTACGAGCATCTGAATCTTGTTTCGATAATTAGAAATTAATTAAGAAAAAATATGAAAAACGATAATAAAAGCGTGAAAAATCCTCTAATCTTTTTGGTGTTAAATTATATATATTATGATTACTTTATCCAAAAATTGAGGAAAAATTTTTTGGGTCATTTTTTGCATAATTTTAGCCAAAATCATATACTTACATCACGGTTTTTGGCTAAAAACGCGATTCGAGTCTCAACTAAGTTTTGCATGATTTTTGGCACCAAGGCTCCTTGAAATATCTATATTCATCAAATAAAATCTTAACCACATTGCATTTAAGGATTTGGTTTTATGAGTATCTGAATCTTGTTTCGATTTAAGTAGAAATTAATTCTGAAAAAATATGAAAAACAATATTAAAAGTGTGAAAGCCATTCAATCTTTTTAGTGTTTAATTATATAATTTTTTATGAGTTTTGTGGCTAAAATTTGAAAAAATATCTTTCGGGTCAATTTTTTGCAAAATATTAGCCGAAATCGTGTACCATCACAATTTTTTTTGGGCTAAAAACGCGTTTTGGGCCCCGGGTCAATTTTGCATGATTTTTGGCGCCAAGACTCCTTAAAATATCTATATTCATCTAACCAAATCTCAGCCACATTGGATTTAAGGATTTGTAAAACAAGCATCTGAATCATGTTTCGATTTAATTAGAAATTAATTCGGAAAATAATAGGAAAACCGATATTACAAGCATGGAAAGCCCTACAATATGTTTGGCGTTGGATTATATAATTTTTATGAGTATTATGACTAAAAATTGAGGAAATAACTTTCGAGTCAGTTTTTACAAAATTTTAACCGAAATCGTATACGATTTTTGCCTAAAAATGCGTACCGGAGCCCCGGCTCAACTTTGCATGATTTTTGGCACAAAGACTGCTTGAAATATCTATATTCATTGATCCAAATCTCAGCCACATTGGATATAAGGTTTTGTTTTTACAACCATCTGAATCTTGTTTAGATTTAATTAGAAATAATTCAGAAAAAAAATGAAAAAAACGATATTAGAAGCGTGAAAAACCCTTCATTTTTTTTGGCGTTGAATAATATATTTTTTATGAGTATAGTGGCAAAAATTGAGGAAAAACTTTTTGGGTCAGTTTTTGCAAAATTATAGCCGAAATCGTGTACTAATCATCACAGTTTTTGGCTAAAAATGTGTCCTAGACCCTTGGCTCAAGTTTGCATGATTTTTGGTGCAAAGAATCCTTGAAATATCTATATTATTCGATCCAAATCTCAGCCACATTGGATATAAGGTTTTGTGTTTACGAGCATCTGAATTTTTGTTCGATTTAATTAGATATTAATTCAGAAAAAAGGAAAAACGATATTAGAAGCGTGAAAAGCCCATCAATTTTTTTGGCGTTGAATTATAAATTTTTTCTGAGTAGTATGGCAAAAAAAAGAGAAAAAAATTTTTGTGTCAGTTTTTAACCGAAATTATCACAGTTTTTTTGCTAAAAACGCGTTTCGAGGCCCCGACTCAGATTTACATGATTTTTGGCAGAAAGACTCCTTGAAATAACTATATTCATCTAACCAAATCTCAACCTCATTGGTTATAAGGATTTGTTTTTACGAGTATCTGACTTTTGTTTCAATTTAATCAGAAATTAATTCGGAAAAAATTGATAAAATGATATTAGAAGCGTGAAATGCCCATAATTTTTTGGGTGTTGAATTATATATATTTTTTAGTACAAAAAATTGAGAAAAAAAAATTCTCGAGTCAGTTTTTAGCCAAAACATAACGGTTTTTCCTAAAAACGAGTTTCGGGACTTGGGCTCAATTTTGCATGATTTTGGGCAGAAAGACTCTCTAAAATATCTATATTCATCTAACCAAATCTCTAGCACATTGGATATAAGGTTTTTTTTTTCCGAGCATCTGAATTTTGTTTCGATTTAATTAGAAATTAATTCGAGAAAAAAGGAAAAATGATATTAGAAGCGTAAAAAACACGTAATTTTTTTTGGCGTTGAATTATATTTTTTTTTCTGAGTGTTATGACAAATAATTATGGAAAAGCTTTTCGGGTAAGTTTTGGCAAAATTTTAGGCGAAATTGTGTACTAACCATCTCGATTTTTGGCTAAAAATGTGTTCTGGACCCCGCCTCAATTTTGTATGATTTTTTGGCGCAAAAAATCCTTGAAATATCTATATTTATCGATCCAAATCTCAGCCACAATGGATATAAGGTTTTGTTTTTACGTGCATCTGAATATTGTTTCGATTTAATTAGAAATTAATTCGGGAAAAAAAAGGAAAAACAATATTAGAAGCGTGAAATGCTCGTCAATTTTTTTGGTGTTGAATTATATATTTTTTCTGAGTATTATGGCAAATAATTGTGAAAAAAACATTTCGGGTAAGTTTTTGCAAAATTTTTGCCGAAATCGTGTACTAACCATCACAGTTTTTGACTAAAAATGCGTTCTGGAACCCCGGCTCAATTTTGCATGATTTTTGGTGCAAAGAATCCTTAAAATATCTATATTCATCGATCCAATTCTCAGCCACATTGGATATAAGGTTTTGTTTTTACAAGCATCTGGAGTTTGTTTCGATTTAATTAGAAATTAATTCAAGCCCGTCAATTTTTTTGGTGTTGAATTATGTATTTTTTCTGAGTATTGTGGAAAGAATTGAGACAAACCTTTCGGGTCAGTTTTTGCAAAATTTTAGCCGAAATCGTGTACTAACCATCACAGTTTTTGGCTAAAAATGCGTTATGGACCCCCGGCTAAATTTTGCATGATTTTTGGCGCAAACAATCCTTAAAATATCTATATTCATCGATCCAAATCTCAGCCACAATGGATATAAGGTTTTGTTTTTACGAGCATCTGAATTTTGTTTCGATTTAATCAGAAATTAATTCGGAAAAAAAAGGAAAATCGATATTAGAAGCGTGAAAACTCCATCAATTTTTTTGGCGTTGAATTATATATTTTTTCTGACTATTATGGCAAAAAATTGGGAAAAAAATTTTCGGGCCAGTTTTTAGCCGAAATCGTGTACTAAAAACGCGCGTTTCGGGGCCCGGCTCAGTTTTGCATGATTTTTGGCAGAAAGACTTCTTGAAATATCTATACTCATCTAACCAAATCTTAGCCACATTGGATATAAGGATTTGTTTTTACGACAATCTGAATCTTGTTTCGATTTAACTAGAAATTAGTTCGGAAAAAAATGGTGATACGATATTTAGAGCGTGAAATGCCTACCAAATTTTTTGGCATTGAATTAAATATTTTTCTGAGTATTGTGGAAACAAATCGAGAAAAATAATTCACGAGTCAGTTTTTAGCCAAAACATAACAGTTTTTTGCTAAAAACGAGTTTCGCGACCCGGGCTCAATTTTGCATGATTTTGGGCAGAAAGACTCTCTGAAATATCTATATTCATCTAACCAAATCTCTGGCACATTGGATATAAGGTTTTGTTTTTCCGTGCATCTGAATTTTGTTTTGATTTGATTAGAAATTAATTCGAGGAAAAAAAAGGAAAAACGATATTAGAAGCGTAAAAAGCCCGTCAAACTTTTTGGCGTTAATTTATATATATATATATATATATATATTTTGAGTATTATGGAAAATAATTATGGTAAAGCTTTTCGGGTAAGTTTTGGCAAAATTTTAGGCGAAATTGTGTACTAACCATCACGGTTTCTGGCTAAAAATACGTTCTGGACCCCCGGCTCAATTTTGCATGATTTTAGGTGCAAAGAATCCTTGAAATAGCTATATTCATCGACCCAAATCTAAGCCACAATGGTTATATGGTTTTGTTTTTACGTGCATCTGAATTTTGTTTCGATTTAATTAGAAATTAAGTTGGAAAAAATATAGAAAAACGATATTAGATGCGTGAAAAAACCCTTCAATTATTCTGGCGTTGAATAAATTTTTTTTCTGAATATTGTGCCAAAAAATTGAGGAAAACCTTATCGGGTCAGTTTTCGCAAAATTTTAGCCGAAATCGTGTACTAACCATAACGATTTTTGACAAAAAAAAACCCGTTCCGGTGCCCCGACTCAATTTTGCATGATTTTTGGCGCAAAGACTCCTTGAAATATCTATATTCATCTAACCAAATCTCATCTACAATGGAGTTAATAATTTGTTTTTACAAGCATATTAATTTTGTTTCGATTTAATTAGAAATTAATTCGGAAAAAAATTGAAAAACCATATTAGAAGCGTGAAAAAACCCCTTCAATTTTTCTGGCAATGAATTAAATATTTTTTCTGACTATTGTGGCAAAAAATTGAGGAAAACCTTATCGGGTCAGTTTTTGCAAAATTTTAGCCAAAATCGTGTACTAACCATCACGATTTTTGACAAAAAAAAAACACGTTTCGGTGCCCCGACTCAATTTTGCATGATTTTTGGCGCA